>VZUI01047157.1:0-48506 GCA_013401135.1 Cettia cetti
GGGGGCGGAGCGGCGGCGGGCGTGCGCCTGCGCGGAGCGCGCTGCGCATGCGCACGGCGCGGGCGGCGCCGGCAGCCCAGGCCGGGGTCTGGGTTTGTAAAAAGATTTTTGTGCTGGTGGGTTCGTGTGAAGAGCCGCTCTTGGTCTGTTCAGCCTGGAGAAGGGGAGACTGAGGGAGACCTGAGCGCTGCCTACAGCTTCCGCACGAGGGGCGGCTCCGATCTCTTCACTCCATGGCCAGTGACAGGACCGAGGGGTGGCCTGAAGTTGTGTCAGGGGAGCGTTAGGCTGGATATTACACAGAGGATTTTCACCCACATCGGGCACTGGAACAGGCTCCCAGGGCAGTGGTCACAGCACCAAGCCTGTCTGGGTTCTAGAAGCTTCTGGACACCGCTCTCAGGCACAGGGTGGGATTCCTGGGGTGCCCTGTGCAGGGCCAGGAGCTGGACTCGAGGATCCTGATGGGTCTCTTCCAGCTCAGAATATTCTGTGGTTATTTGCATGCTCCATCGCACCTTGTGCTGTGCTCACAGGGCCGCCGAGGCCAGCGGGGCTGGGCAGGGAGCACTGCAGGCCATCCAGCCGGCCCCTGCTCCGCCGCATCGCCTCGGGCACAGTGCTCTGGATCGTATTCAGGGGACATGGGAATATCTCCAGGGAACGACCTCAGTGGCAGCCTGTTCCAGTCACCCACGCAGTAAAGTTCTTCATGTTCAGGTGCAACTTCCAGTGTTCTTGTTACCGCATCCCACTGTTCAGCACCGCCGGGGAGAGCCTGGCTCCATCCTCAGAACACCCTCTCTGCAACTGCTCACAGCCATTGATAAGATCCCCTCTCAGTTGTCTCTCCTCCAAACAGCCCCAGCTCCCTCAGTTTTGATCCTAAGAGAGATGCCATCTTCACAGCCTTCCCCTGGGCTCACCTCTGGGAGCTCCATATTTCTCCTGCACTGAGTAACCCAAAGGAGCCCAAGGGAAAGAAGAAAAATAATCCAGGAAAAACAAAAAAACCCAAAGACCAAGATTTGGCATTTTCACAACCATTTAAAACCCAGCCAGCCACAGTTGGAGAGCCACCCACATTTCCCACAGTTTTCCACTTGGCTGGCCTGTGCATTTGATAGTTATGATAAGAGCTGCTCTCCCAATGGCTGGCAAGCATGTGTCCAGCCTGGGATAGTTTGCTCTGCCATTATTCTGGGCTGACCTCTTTATGGGGTGTTTAAAATTCCTGGTTTATGGCACTGTGTAGGAATGGCCCTAAAGCCTTTAGCTGATGCCAGCTCTCATGGTTCATAGCAAAAATAACTACTAAATGCCAGCTGATGATTCCCATGGCACTCCAAGACCACTCAGGGGACTTTCAGGGTCTCAGCTAACACCAGAAGCAAGCAAGCTTCATCTGGGGAACTGGGCTGCTCCGAGCTGCTCCAGCACATGCTGCTGGTTGCAGTCTGCAGGACTGATCCTGGATCCAACCTGACACAGCTTGAGGTCTCCAAATCGTTCTGCAAACTGCAATGTGGACCCTCATGCCTAAGACTCCTGCCTCCAGCTGTGGGAGCTGTGTGCTCGCTTGGGTTTTGGTTGTAGTTCCAGCTTTCTCTAAAGAAATTCCATTTTGCACTTGAAGCCTGGCTGGCAGAGCTGTAGCTGAGCTAGCATGAGCTCTCACCCCATGGCACCTTTTTCAGCAAGCAGGAACAGAGGGGGATCGTCCAAAACTCCTATTTCAGCAGGCTCTGCAGGCTGCACGGAGCCATCCAGTGGAGTGGATCTGTAAGGAGCTGCAGAGTAAAGAGCATCTCTGGCATGGAAGGGAAAGGTAATCCCAGGCCAGTGGGAACAGATTGTTCTGTGCAGGACAGGAGGCCATGGGGGTTTTTATGGCCTTTCTGTTCAAGCAGAAGCTTTTAAAGGACCTCTGGCTGTGCTCTGCTTTGGTTCTGAGGAATATATCTTCCAAAGATTTCCCTGTCCTTTGTTTAGCTGCTTGTTAGCAGCGTCTGTTTCAATGACAAAAGCCACATCTGAGATGGAAAGGGCGTACCCCTGAAAGCAGCACTGTCAGAGGCCAAGCAGCACCACCACTGACCTCCCGCTGCTCTGTGTCAACTACAAAAGGGTGGTAATTTGTATTTTGAGAAAATAACTGAGGAGCACAGTGGTGCCAGTGTTCCTGCATTCCCAGCCCAGGGCTGGCTGCAGCTCAGCATTTGGGGTCTGCTGAGCCAAGGCTCCCCAAAGCTCCAGGGACACTGTGGGTGCAGAGGAGAATCTTGTGCTGTGGCAGAGGGGTCAGCAGGTGGAGGGTTTCAAAATCCTGCAGATAGAAGTTGTGAGCAAGAGAAGCTTTTTCCTGCAAAAGAAAATAAACCCTTGCTGTTGGTGAGGGGACAGACATACGCTGTGCCCAACAATTCATTTGCAAACTGGCTCCAATGTGGCCAAGTGTGACAGGACACATACACATGAAACATGGCAATTGTGAAAAGTGAGATGTTAGAGCAGATCAATCCCTTTCTTTGCTGCAGATCAAATCCCAGCTGATCCAGGCAGTGTGCTACAGACTTGGCAGCTCACAGTCCTAGAGGGTCAACTCTGCCTGTGAGCTGAGAAGGCAAAACCAACCAGAAGAAGCACAAACGTACAAAACACTCGAGTTTAATTCCAGCACCATTCCCAGCATGTAAGTTACACCTCTCCCAAACAGAAGTCTTTTACTTTTCCAGTCCTATAGCAGTGCAGTTCAGCAGTCAATGGCCTTAGAGCCGTTTCCCATCATAGCAATGGAAGCGGTCTCCCAGCTTATTGGATCCCAAGACAGATCCAGGCAGCAAAACAGAACAAGCTGCTTCCAGCAAGACAAGAGGCAGCAGTGCTGTCCTCAGTGTCCCCCAGAGCCCTGCAGGCAGTGCTGGCTGCCCTGGTTCCTCTCAGAGCGGGGGCACCCCCCTGAATTTTCGGATGACGTTGGCCAGCCGCTTGGCCAGCCCGGCCCGGCTGGGCTCCTCCACGTGGAACGTTCTGGTCAGCAGGTTGTAGAAGGAGCCGTAGCACACGGCCACCACGGTGCAGGTGAGGCAGATGACGTTGTAGGGCATGCTGAAGTCTGGCGTTGGCAGGTTCACCAGCAGCGGCTCCGTGTACAGGCGCACAAAATAGCTGGAGCCATCGGAGGAAGGAAACCTGCAGAGGGGAAGAGGGAAAGGCAGGGTCAGCCTGCTTCATGCTCACCACACCCTGCAGGCTGTGGCACAGCCCCACTCCCCAGCACGAGCACACTCACAGCGAGGTGAAGAGAGGGCTCTGCTCCACATCCATGTCCTTCATTGCAGTGACGCTGGGCACCAGGGCACTGAGCACAGATGAACTAAAGGTACAAAGAACATGCCAGTGTCAGTCCTGACAGCAAAGACATCTCCAGAGACCTGGGCAGTAAGTCCTATGCAAAGCCCAGAAAGAGTTGAGGAGCTGAGGAATGTCATTACCCGACATAAAAGCCGTGATTGGGGTCAGGTGGGTACTCTGTCCACTTCAATAAGGCCCTCTCAAACTGGATTGTGATCTTGGTGACAGAGTTGGCTGGCAGCTGGATCAGCATTTCCAAGAGGTGGGGCCGTCTCCGGTCCTGGGCTGGCTGGTAGTGGATGTAACCTAACCCCAAAGAGATTTCGGCAATGGCACCAGGGGGACCTTGTCCAATCTCACATTGCCTGGAAAATCTACCATGAGGTGGGTCCTCCTGCTTCCACTGTCCTGGGAGAGGTTTTCTGGGCAAGTCAAGATACACCCATAGCAAAGAGAATGTGTTAAAATTAAATTTAGCTGGTCTTTAAAGCTTCTGACCCATGGAAGTCAGGTATTCATAAGAAAAGGTATAAATGCAAAATAAAACCCAATCATCAATTTTAAATTGAGCTTCCTGTGCTACAAAAATTAATTCATGTTGGTTTAAACCCTTGTTGGATTATGAAACACCATCCATGTGCCTCTTATACATAAAGCAGACTTAATGGTGTCATCTGCTGTGAGCACTGAACTTGGAGCTAGGAAAACATCCTAAAACATTTTGTTTCACAATCCAGTTCCCCAGTGGGGCCTGAGGGAGGGACTAAACCATCTTTGGAACGAGCTGCTCATGCCAAGGGAATCGGGTGGCATGTGCTGCTTGGAGGGTTTGCTTACTGGGCTTGTTCTCCTTCCCTTTGGTGATGATGGTGAGGGTGTGCACGTAGAGGCGCAGGTACCAGGGCACAGTCTCCAGCAGGATCACGGGGAAGGCTCGGTAGGGGTGAGTGTTGTAGATGAGGGTGCAGATCTCCCCGGTCTGCAGCCCGTACCCCCCCACGTAACGCTGGGCATGGAGTGTGGGAATGGGCATTTCCGCTGTGCAAGAGGAAGGACAGGAGTGGGGTGATTTTCAGCCCTGGAGCCCCGGGCAGTGGTGCAGATGAAGTGAAGTTCTGCTCACTCACAGCTCTCTTGGGGCCGCTTCCACTTCAGCTGCACGTTGAGGCTGCGAGATGTGTTGAAGAGCGAGGGGCTCAGCAGGTCATAGACAGCGTAGGTTTTCTTGTCCCCCTGGACAACAGCTTCGTGTACTGAGGTTGGAGGGGGGGACACTTCCAGTAGCTCCTTTTCCTGAGGAAAGCAAAAGCGACCCTTGGAGATAGTGGCAGCACTGGGCAAAGTCCCTCCAGGTAGCCCTGAGCTTTCTCACCCTACAGGCAGCTCCATGCTCTTGCTAACATCACCAGGCTCAGCCCCTCAGCCCTACTCAGAGCAAGGAAATGACCTCCCTTCGTTAGCCCCTGAGGGGCCAGGCCATGCAGGGGATGGAGGTGGGGACTGTGGGGGCAGGGCATGCTTTTGGGCCCACGAGCTTACCTTGTTCTTAGGGGAAATGTCAACGTAGACTTTGCTCTGCGATGCCAGGGGACACGTGTCAGTCAGCGTGCGAGAGAACATCTTGAAGAGGGACCAGTCTGTGGGAAGCAAGGTCAGGTGGCAGGTCAAGTGCTGCAGGCTGGGAGCACCCGAGCACAGCCACCAAGCTTACCTTTCTTTCCTTGGCCACTGGAAAAGAAGTCAAAGACCACAGTGAGGGTCTGCCTGAGCTCCCAGGACACAGCCAGGCAGGAGGCATCCTGGACAAGAAAGAGACAAGCAGCTCTGATCACGCTTTCTGGAGGGGGAGGACACCAGGATGGAGCTGCAACTCCACCAGGATTGCAAGATTTCCATTGGGGTCACCAGAGAAGCAGGATGACAGCTGTGTTAGACACAGTGAACCCATCACAGGGTAGCTGGGCAAACCAGTGTGATAATACCTTGCAATGTGAGAAAGTGGCTTTGGATTTTCTCTTGGGGTGTTCAGGGAGGGAGCTGAGCCCAGCACTTACCCTGCAGACAGGGCGGATGTGCACAGCCTGTGAGTGGTAGCTGCTGTGGAACAAGCGCTCAGCCTTCAGCAGCACAGCGAGTCCAGCCTGCAGGGAACAAAGGAGAAACTCTGCCCCTGCTCTGTGCCCTGCTCCCACCAAGAGAAAGGCCCTGAGGGAACCTTCCAGAGCATGCCCCCAGATTGCTGTTGGGAGCCCAGCTCCATCAGGAGTGGCCCAATTAGGCAGCAGGACTTGTCTCTACCTTTGAGCCACACGGCAGCAGCTTCTTCCAAGGGGTGAGGTTCTCTGTGCAGACAACTTCCCGGGGCAGGACAGCGTAACGCAGGAGATGATGGTCTGTCCCTGGGCAAGAGAGGGAGGTCAGCAGGCTGAGATTGCTGCAGGCATGAGGGACAGCAGCAGCTCTGTTCCACCCCCAGTATACCCACAGCCACCACCCTCTCAGTATGCCTGAAATGCCATGAGCTCCAGCAGAAGTAGATCCCACTGTGTTCAGAGGGATTGGAAAGAACAGGCAAGGATATATCCTAGCAGATCTTTTTTGTGAGTGCTTTAAATCCTGTAGTCCTCACTGTTTCATCAAACACTTTTCACAGAGACAAATAAGGGCCTGGGAGCATCTGCCACATACTGCTTGTGGGTTTCCTCTGTTTAAATCCAAGCCTTGTTTGTAGGGAGAGGAAATTGTTCCAGGAAGAAGTTAACAGATGCTGTTGTACACATCCAGACCCAGAGTCATTGCAGGATCTGCACCTGGAATGCTGGCAGTGGCACGGGGCAGAACTAAAGTGAAATGCATGACTGAGAGGGCAGAGCCAGGCTCACCATTGGCTAAACCCAGGGGTTTGAAGGATGCTGTTGGAATCACTGTGTTGGTCGAGTCAATGAAGTTGAGAGAAGCACAGAATATTCCCGAAAGGATGTTACTCAGCTCTTTCCAGGCTTTGTCAACACTGTGAGAACAGACACCAGAGATTACTCAGCAGCTCAAACCCTTGAAACAACAAGTGTTAAGTCAGTAACATTCACAGCAGGGTGACCATACTGGGTTACTGAAGCTGCATGGAGTGTGCAGAGACTGCTGGGCCTGCACTCCCCAAATCTCTTGGTATTTCATTCTGACACATCAGATTTGAGGGACAGCAGGGACACACAGCAGGGACACACAGGCCAAGGGACACGGCAGTGGGCACAGCTGGTATGTGAGGAGAGAGGCCAGGGGAGTAGGGAGCATGCAGGAGGTGATGAGTGTGACTGGGGAAGGAGCTGTGAGACACAAAGCAATGCCTTGATGCAGCTCCAAAGGCTGACCCGACCAGCAGACAAGGAATGGGACACTTGCAGGGACGAGAGAGCTCTGTGAGTGCCAAGGCTGCTGCAGCTTGAACAGGAGTGGTGTGCTAAGGGAGATGGTGACAGGTATTGGATGGGAGCCAAAGGCAGTGAGTCATGGATAAGAGCTGATGATACAGCCCCACTTTATTAGCACAGCAAGTGGTTTGTCATCACAGAGCCCACAAAGGAATTCCTTGGGCCTTTAGTAAACAAGGATTTGCCCTCAGCACCACATCCTGTCCTGTGAACAGATGGGGTATCTTATGTGGTTTTTTAGAGCAACTCCCACGCTCTTCTTTCCAGCCAGGAGCCTGCTCACACACCGTGGCTGCCTCATGAAAGACAAGCAACAGTTCCTGGGACCAGGGGCCACGGAAGGGACCCAGAGGAGCAGATCCATGGCTGGGGTACCTACTCGGTGACCGTGGGCTGGAACCAGACCCAGAGCTCAGCGCCAGCGGGTGCCTGGAGGGGCGGCTGCCCCCAGTACCGGGTGCGCCAGAAGCCCTGGGTGAGCGCGAGGTGGAGCTCCCGCACGCCCAGCGCTGCCACCAGCCGCCCCAGCGCCTTCGGGAAGAGCCTGTAGTGAGAGACTGTGGGCAGCGTTAGTCCCTGCCCGCCCCTGCCCCGACCCCTTCCCCTGACATCACACCAGCGCCTGCCCAAACATGACGTCACCCAGACACCGCTTCTGCTTGCACCATCAGCACAGCCCGCTTGCGTCACGGCCCCCAGCCCCCTCGTGTGACGTCACCGCAACCCCCCGTCACCACAGCCTCGCTCTGCCCCGACCCTGCTCACCCCTCCTATGACGTCACTCGCGCTGTTGACGTCATCGCTGATGCAAACCATCACGTCGCGTGCTCCCTCGGCGATAGCCCCGCCCCTGCACCGCGCCTCAGCCAATAGCAGTGCGGTCCGCCCCAGGGACAGCCAATAGCAGTGCGGTCCGCCCCAGGGACAGCCAATAGCGGCTCGGTCCGCCCCGGCCGGGCCCGCCCCGCTCCGGCGCCGCTTGTGCCCGCTCGCTCTCGGTGGTGCGGGCGCTCGGCCGCTGTCAGCGCGGCGCGCCGGAAGGAGGGCGGAGCGCGGCCCGCGGTGTTTGGTTCCGGCGGGGCTGTGAGGGCGGCGGGGAGCTGTGGCCATGGGGGTCCCCAAGTTCTACCGGTGGATCTCGGAGCGGTACCCCTGCCTCAGCCAGGTGCTGAAGGAGCATCAGGTGAGCTGGGGGCGGAGCGCCCCTGCCTGACACGGGCTCGCCCCGGGGGGGTCCTCACCAGCCCCTCGGCGGGACGAGGGAGGGGGGCGAGCGCCAGGGCCTCGTCCCGGGCCGGCCCTGCGGGACCGAGTCCCAGCCCAGGCCGGCTCGCCCAGCGGGGCGGCGCAGGGAGGCGGCTGCGGCTCAGCGGGACTCGCCGTTCGGAGCGGCCGAAAGTGGTGGGACGGCGGTGGGCCATCGCTGGGGAGCGGGCGAGGCGTTCGGTGCCCCCTGACGGCCCGCCTGTCCGGGCCGAGCTCGCCGCCGGCGGGCAGCAGTGCCCAGAACCCGCGGCTGGGGGCCGGCGATAGTTTCACAGTCCCGGACCCGGAGTGCGCCGTTCCCGGGGAGCGGGCAGCCCGCGGCGGCTCCCGGCCCCTGGCTGCCCCGCCGGCTCGCTCCCCTCGCTCTGGGTCCCCTCGGCAGCTCCGCGGTGCGGCCTCACACCCGCGGGGCGCCCAAGGTCGGAGTTTGCTCCTTGTTGGGCTCAGAAAAGTTACAGCTGCTGACGGCCGATGGCGCGGTAATGGCGAGGGACAGATTTTACAGCTCTGCTGCTTTTCCTTGTTGTCGCCTGCGTCGGACAGTTTGTGTTAGCAGCTAAACCGGGAAGTATGTTCAAGCCAGGAAAATGAAAGCCGTAAATGTTACTTCTAACAGTTGGACAAAGACGTCATCTTTTCAGAGACGTCATGTTTGGTACCTGTTGGATATAGGCTCTTCTAACTATCATTTTCAGCTGGTTTCATAGATGTGGTTTTATAAATTGAATAAGGATATTCCGAGATAGATGATAATTGAGAGTGTGCTTGAATATTAATACATTTTTCCTAAGTACCTGTGATTTTTAAAGATTGAATAGCTGTTGTGTCAGTATAACTAAGATGCCCAGCTCTGGATGCTTGGCCTTTCCTGCTAGTTTCAAAGCAGTTTTTTTGCTTATGATTTCTTGGGCTTCTCTGAAGTGCCTAATGCTATCTGTGTAGCACGGCAGCAGCAGTTTATGCAGCCTTTTCTGCTGTTTTCTTAGCAGCCTGAGCTGCTCACCCATCTTTAAACTTGTGGTGAAGAACTGTGGCAAGCTGAGGAGGCAGCATTGTCTGCTCTAACCAGGGGGATGGCAGCAGGGAGTGCTACCCTTGATGCCTTTTGAAAGAGGCAGTTAGAGCTCTTCAGATAAATAAACACTTCAGGACTTAACCCTTCAGGATGACTGACACATACTGGCATCTAGAGTAGATACTAAGAGAAAATAAAAACCAAAAACAAACCAGCAAATTAAAAGGCCTATGTATGTAAAACAGTGTTATTGTTGTTAAATCATATTATAGCTGTGCTTCTTGAAGAAAACATAGACCGTTTATGTATGTTGCTTCCATATAAAACCTTTAGGTTTTGTCTCTTTAGAATGCTGCCTGTGCACTGCCTGCTCACTTACCTGAAAGCATTGAGAGCAGTTTGGTTGCTGAGTTTAACCATACTAAAGATCATGATGTGCAACAGAAGACTAGTTACAGCAGTTCAGTGGGGATCATTCCTGATCCTGCCTCTAATTTCTTCTCTTTACCATTTCATCTTTCTAAAACAGTTACATTTCTCTTGCATCTGGAGGATAAATACAAGCCCAACAAGGTGCCTTTTTAAGTTGTGTCAGCAGGAACGCTGTAGAAAGTTGTAACAAATTGGCAGTGCCTTTTTTTTTTAGGTGTGATGATAGGTGGATTTTTGTGAACAGTCTTACTGGGGGATTGAGGAATAGATTTGTTTAATGCCAGTTGCTCTTGTGGTGCATTTTAGTAACACAGAGGTGGTACTGGCCCCTTTGTGTCATACATTTACCAGTGTTTGTTCCCTGTATGTTGCTTGTGTGCATTTGGGAAGGCTTTTTCCTTTAAAAGAAAGTGTGACTGCTACAGATAAGCCTGTTAGAAGAGCAGAGAACCAGAAGGAAAAAGAAAGTCTGTTTGGAAAGTCAGGGTAAGAAATTGATGTTATTATTGCAGACTGTTTTTGGTGTTAATTGCCACTCGCTAGACTCAAAGGTGCTCACAGCATGCAGTGGTTGGGGCAGGAGCTGCTGGACAGGGGAGAACTCTAAAGCTTCTTAAACCAGCTTTGCTTGGAAATACTGTTGGAAACTGCATACTCAGTTTTGTAGTTTTATTGTTTGTAGTGCAGCTATGAGAGGTTGAATTGGTTAAATGTGCAGGCTTATAAAAAAGAAAAGAAAATCTTCTTGAAAGCAGTGGGTTTGGTTTGCTTTTCCATTTTACAATGTACAAGATAGATAGTCTGAGCTTGGGGACAAAAGTCCTGAGGTCCCAGAAACAGCCTAGATAAAGTAGGAATCTGTTCAGGTGACTTGGCTCACTGAAGAGAATGATAGTAATAGATTACATGTGCAGGCAAACCCATTCCCAGTCCAAATGTTCTTACCCTGCCTGTTGGTGTACAGGAGGTTCTGCAGAGGTGTTCCCACCTTAGCCCGTTTCCAGAGGGCTCTCGGGTGTGCCTTGGGCAGTGGCTGCATTCACCAAGTGATACTAACTGTGGCATTTGTAGATTCCAGAATTTGACAACTTATACCTGGACATGAATGGCATTATACATCAGTGTTCACATCCAAATGATGACGATGTCCACTTCAGAATCTCAGAAGATAAGATTTTTGCCAATATTTTTCACTATTTGGAAGTACTGTTTCGCATTATTAAGCCAAGGAAGGTTTTCTTCATGGCAGTTGATGGAGTAGCTCCGAGAGCAAAAATGAATCAGCAGCGTGGGAGACGTTTTAGGTAAGAGGATGAGTTCTGACTCTGTCTTGAGCATAGTAAACCCTTAAAAGAACCCACTTACTGAAATGTATGCCATGAAAAGTAAAAGAGATTGTGGTTGGTTGTGCCTTTGACAGTAATTTTAATTGAATGAGGGTAGCTACCTGTAAAATGTTAAAATCAGGATTCCAAAAGGAAAGTTTGCTTGTTACGTAAATGTTTCTCTGTGTATGTGGAACTTGGTGACAAGGGGAGCTTTTTCTTGTGAAATTTTTTGTGAAACGTCTCTGCAGTGGCGCTCTTGAGGATGTTTCCAAATGCTTCATAACCTGTGAGAGTCTTTGGTATTTGGGAATCCTAGTTCTAGATATGCCTATTTGGTAGCTGTAGTGGAAGCCATAGAAAAAAAATCAAGTTTCTAATGAAACTTCTTTCCTATTGATACCAGTTACCAAGCTAGCTCAGATACAGAGCTACAAGTAGATTAAGAATTACAGTAATGTTTTGGAAGATGTGGAAGCTCTTTTAAGATTGCTATAGGGAAAAAAAAAGCCAGTATCTGTAGTCAGACAGTGCAGGGATGATGACTGAAATGCTGCATAAACAAGCTGCAGGAAAGGAACAACAGAAAACATTTTCAAGCAACCGGAGGTTTTTTGTAGTTTGGGTTTTGTTGTATTGTTTTCTTTAAGGACTAAGGGAGGTTGAGAGAAAGCAGAGATTAAGAGTTCTAAATAGCAAATTGTGGCAGAATTGAGAGTCAGACAAAAACCTAAGACTTTGGCGGTTTCTCTCTTTCTGGTTCAGAAGAGTTTAGGAAATTCTTGGCCAAGAAAGTCTGGCATGATGTTTGTTAGTTTGTGCATTACTGGGCATGATAAATTGTTAGTTCACTCGTGACTCACCTGGAATTCCAGACCTGCTGCTTTGTTTAACTGTGTTACAGTTATTGTTCAGGGCTCGCATTTTCAGATATTTAGATAACAAACATTCCTGTTGTTTCAACGTTAATAGCCATTCATTCTGATCAACCATTGTATGATCACCTTGATAATCTCAATCCTAACTGCATCTGAATAGTGACAGATTGTCACATTTCTATGAAAAAAAGTGCTATTTTTAAGCCACTTTAGTTGTATCAGAAGTAAGTTCAAACTCTGTTCAGGAACTCAATTTCTCTCCTTTTTTACTTTTCTAAAAAATCGACTATATTTACTTTGTCAAAAAACTGTACTTAGGATATTAACATTTGAATAAGATGTTTCATCCTCTACTCACTCTCCAATGCTGTTTTATTTTAGATCAGCAAAAGAGGCAGAGGACAAAATAAAAAAGGCATTGGAAAAGGGAGAAACTCTCCCTACAGAAGCCAGGTTTGACTCCAACTGTATTACACCAGGTAAGACAATTTTTCAGTTATTTGAATTTAAATGTTTATGGTGTCTCTGTATTTTGGTACTATTTTCCTATCTTAAGGCACGGTTTTTTTTAAAAATAGAGGGCAGACTCAGTAAATTCTTAAGTAAGTTTGTAACAAAAATTTTAATAACATTCAGTAGGGTTGGAATACTGTCTTATTCTAGGAGTGTTTTAGATCGCTATGTAAAAAGTGAAACGTCTTAGGAAAGAAACCAGTCATCCCCTTCATCTCTGGCAAAAGTTTTATTTGTTAGCATTTTTTTAATACTTCTGATATATAAATGCAAACTAGTGAAAAGCTTTAACTTATGTTTCTGTTTTCAGGAACTGAATTCATGGCCAGATTGAATGAGCATCTTAAATATTTTGTAAATATGAAGATTTCCACAGACAAATCCTGGCAAGGAATAACAGTCTACTTATCAGGCCATGAGGTCATTATATTTTCTTACTACCCTATTTTAAATAGGTGTTTTGGTTTTGTTTTTGTTTTTGTTTTTTTTTACAGAATAATACTTACTGCTGATTTGTTGGTTTTTTGGGTTGTTTTTTTTTGTGTGTGTGTCCAGACTCCAGGGGAAGGTGAGCATAAAATTATGGAGTTCATCAGATCAGAAAAAGCAAAGCCCCATCATGATCCAAACACAAGACACTGTCTCTATGGCTTAGATGCTGACCTGGTATGTGCAACTAAAATAATACAAACAACAGGGATTTGTCCAGTGTGTACATTTTTGGTATCTTCCTAAGCTCACAGGGTTATAAAATGGTTAGAAACTAGCATGTGATTTTTGTATTCCTGCAAACTTCTGAATTTGTAATGAAACCGAACATCGAAATTTCTTTATACTGCTTGAAAGGTTAAAAAAAAAGCTAAAAGTAAGATCTTTCTGCTATCTCTTTGTAATAGATAATGCTGGGATTAACAAGTCATGAGGCACACTTTGCGCTCTTAAGAGAAGAAGTCAGATTTGGTGGTAAAAAGGCTCAAAGGTGAATTGATTTAACTTTACTCTTATTTTATTTATGATGAAATTAAATCCAAAACATACTGGGTGGTTAAAACAGGTGTGTGTTTGATTTGGGATTCTTTTATTGATTGCATTTTAATTTAATGAAGTATTACTTTATTCTTTGGGGTAGAAAAGTCATGAAATTAGAGAAATCAATGTACTGAATTGTGCATTTGAATTGGTTTACATGAAAAAATGTATGCTGTCAGAACAGCTGATTAAAAAATCCTTAAAGCTTTGGTGTGTTTTACTTTTTTCTTCATGTTATAATAAAGCAATCTGGGCTGTATTGTTTCCATAACTGTGTTATGAAGATACTAACTATCTAAAATATGTGTGGGTATATATATCTATATATACCTATCTATCTTAATGTCTATATCTGAGGGTTTGTGCATATACGTAAATTACTAGGATAATTACTAAAATAAAGTCTCCTAAAATGGCTGCATAGATGCTCTTATTCAGAGTTTGACCCATTGAAAGAATTCATGGTCTGTAAAGAGTCAGGAGATGGTGACTTGTTCCAGAACTGTGCATGTGCCTGGAGCTGTTCTGAAGTAATACAGGAATTAATTTATAACTGTTATCGTGGCTGGGTTCCTTCTTTGAAGGGCCTTTAGCATATTGGGTACATAAAGGGAGAACATGGGAGAGACAGAAATAAACATTTCTGTCACTGAAAGGATTTTCAATAACACAGGATAAGTCATAAATGTTTATATAAATGCATTTTTTTTTTACTAATAAGGGAATATTTTATTGCCAAGGACAATGTGATGAGCAACAGAAATAAACTCTGTTTTCAGTCTTTGCAGTAAACGTTTCACTAATACTCATGGGTAGCCTTGGCATGCAGCACTGCAATATTTTTTAAGAACCTTACATCTAATCAAAGTAAAACCTTGATTTTACCTTTCTAAAGCATAAAATAATGTGAAATAAGAGTTTGAAAGATTAATTAGTAAAAGTATGAAATCCAAAGGCAAAGTGTTATTTATTCCCCTCCCCCCAACATTCTTCCATATTTTAATTTCTGAATAATTTTGTTTATTACAAGAATTTGCTTCTGTAAGTTACAGGAAATGCCTTCTGCAATATTGTCACTTTTATGGATACATACAGTTGGAAATTTGAAAATCCTAGAAATACGTACAAATTAATATCATGTACAAATTAATATATACATGATTATTTATTGAGAGAAATTGCTTGTTTTATCAGGATTTTCAAGTCCAGTGCAATGAAGAGTAAGGGCAGAATGTCTCTAGAGTCTTACAGCATCAACCTGATTGCCAAAGCTCTTTAATACCAGTATGAAAATTGCATTTAAGATGTGACACAATTGGTTCTGAAACCCAATGTAGGGGTTTGTTTTACATGAGTTTATCTGAAGGCTGCTATCACACACATCTTCCTTATAGGATTATTTCTAAAATTTCCTTTTTATGGAGACACAAGTATTTATGCTGATTTTTCATTGGAGTGGTCTCAGCTAGTTATAGTATCTACAAGATTAAATGGTCCTTTATTAATTTAAAATGCATTATTTAGCTTATTAAGCTTTTGATGTAGGCATTAACTGATTTGGGGCAAATGTTGGCTTAGGGTTTTTATGAGAAGTTTTAGTGAAAAGAAAAAAGGAAGGCAGAATGTGTTGACTGTGCCATAAACAAACAGCAGGTTTGTTATTCTTTTAGTGCTGCACTGACGCCATGAAATAATACATGCAGAGCATATTTTCAAGTTGAGCATATTCATCTCTTACAATGACTACAATCTCTTACACTGAATACATCTCTTCAAATGACTACAAATGTAACCCAACTGGTTTAGGTGTGAATCTGTGTACCCTGTTCTGAGTACTCTCTTCTCTCTTCTGAGTCTGATTTATTCTGATTAGTTAGAAAATATCTTAAAATGGTGAGGCTTGGTGCCAAGTTAGGCTAATTTGTCTCTTTTTTTGAGCAGTGGGATAAGGATTTAGGAAATAGTTACTGCAGCATGGAACTCCACAAAGCTCTTCTCTAAGTTAGTTCTTCTCCATACAATCACATCTGGTGTTTAGAAGATTCTAGTGCAAAATTTTATAGACCAAACCAGATTAATCCTAAAATAGATTTAAGGAAATGTTTATACATTATTTCTTCTGCAAAGATACAATCCTAGTAAAATTTCTTGGGTTTAGGTAACCTTGGGGCTATTAATATTAATGTTGAAAGTGTGTTTATAAATAATTAACTTGGTGGTTTGAATAATTTACAGAGTATGTGCACCAGAGGAAACCACGTTTCATTTACTGCACTTATCACTGATGAGAGAATATATTGATTATGAATTTTCCCCAGTAAAAGTAAGTTCTAATGGACCTGAGATGGGAAAAAAATGTGTGAACATGTGAAGTCTTTATGCAAAAATTATACTGTGTGTTTTTCTTTTTTCCTTTTTCCTCCAGGACAAGATTTCTTTTGAATATGATATTGAAAGGATAATAGATGATTGGATCTTAATGGGTTTCCTTGTAGGAAATGATTTTATTCCTCATCTACCTCATTTACACATTAATCATGATGCACTGCCGCTACTTTATAGAACATACATGGCTATCTTGCCAGAACTGGGAGGTGAGAAAACTAATTTCAGTTGTAGGAAGTAGAAACATTAACATTGATGTATTTATATTTATTAGCTTTTCTTGCTACATTAGAATGTTTAGCATTTACTACAGCCTTAGAGAGGCAGCAAGATTGCATTTTATTACTTGTGTGGCATTTAAATGCAAATTTTAAAATTGTTGAATTGTTAGTTCAAAAACATACTTAATTTTCTCAACAGGTTACATCAATGAGAATGGGCATCTGAATTTAGAGCGTTTTGAGAAATATCTCACAAGACTATCAGATGTAAGTAACTCTGAAATCTAGAGAATGTTGAATTTTAACTCAATATTGTATCCTAAAATACACCATACTGCAGACCTAATGAAATGATAAATGATAATTGGCTGTGTTCTACAGGTGGTTTAATCAGCTGTTTTATCATTGAACAGATGGAATCCAATCAGTTGTTGTGTGATCATATAGCATAAGAGGAAAAAGATTGAATCATTTGATCTGTGCTTTAGCTGGCACAGTGCTTCAGTACTGAGTCAAATGTGGATTCACCAGCAGGATCATGTTCCTCACTTCCCAACGAAGTGTGTGTGTCGGGCAAAGCTGGTTAGAGCAGGTGCCAGTAATGCCAGGGATGTGGGTTCAGTCCCTCTAGAGCAGGTGCCAGTAATGCCTGGGATGTGGGTTCAGTCCCCCTAGAGCAGGTACAGTAATGCCAGGGATGTGGGTTCAGTCCCTCTAGAGCAGGTACAGTAATGCCTGGGATGTGGGTTCAGTCCCTCTAGAGCAGGTGCCAGTAATGCCAGGGATGTGGGTTCAGTCCCTCTAGAGCAGGTACAGTAATGCCAGGGATGTGGGTTCAGTCCCTCTAGAGCAGGTGCCAGTAATGCCAGGGATGTGGCTTCAGGGTTGGACTCAGTGATCCTGGTGGGTCTCCTGCAGCTCAGGAATGTCTGTGGTTTCTGTGTATTAAAGCTTGCTGCAGGCAGTGATGTTCTTTGTTTCCCCTGCTGGTAGTTTCCTGTGGGGAAAGCTCTGTCTGAGGGTCGTGGAGAGGAGAATTGTTTGCCAGTTTTCTATGAGGATCCCTAGTAAAGATCAAGGAGCCTGTCTGAGAGGCAGGCATCTGTGTTGTTCATGAGCTAACTGGTGTACAGGAGGTAATCCTGTTAGGTGCCAGTGCAGTAATCCACGCTAGAGATGAGGTAAGGTATAGGCCATATAGAAATGGAAAGGATTAAACCTTTTGCTGAACTTGAAAAGGGGGAGATCATCTGTTGTCCTTGCTTCAGCCTTCTTTTCTGGTTCTTGGCTAGAGCTGTGAAGTGTTAGATCTGTGGCAGGCTATATTAACCAGACCCTATATGTGTACTGTTTCTAGAGTTTACAGTGAAATGTGGAAGTTATTTATTTTTTTTTGTAACATCTTGCTGCCTTACTTAAAACAAAATACGACTTGGCTGTACATTACATATTGCTGAGAAACTGGATTTTTAGTATTAATCTATTTAGTTGTATCTCTAGGAAAAAATATTTATGTACAGATGACTCTACATGTAATCTAATGCACAAACTAAAAATACTTTGTTAATCTGGCATTCTAAATTTGACATCCCTCAATATTTGCAAACTTACTTTAATCTCACAGTTTGATCGTGAGCACTTCAGTGAAGTCTTTGTTGACCTAAAATGGTTTGAAAGTAAAGTGGGCAATAAATACCTCAACGAGGCAGCTGGGATTGCAGCAGAGGAAGCCAGAAAAAATAAACAAAAGAAACAAAAGGTCAGTGTTTCATATGCACAGTTTCGGAAATAAGAACGTTACTTTTTGCAAATCAGTAATTTGATCTTAGATTAATTAAGTGGCATAAACCTCTGTTTTGAGATGTTTCCCAAGCCAGAAAAGATAGTAAATTGTAATCATTTGCATTCTGCCTGTATGCATTGCTGTTTGTGGGTGATGAAATGGTTCAGTCAAATGGGGCAGGTGCTCATGATTTTTAAAGTCTCGTAAACCGGTATTTAATGCTTTGCTGGTCTTCAAAAGCAGCAGAACTTAACTTTTGTGTGAGTTAGGGTCAAACCTGCTATGCTTCATAATCTTAATTTTTAATGAATAGTCTGCTGGAAGTTCCATATATTTCAGATACACTGATAGAACATTCATGTATGTCTTGGTATTGGCTGACTACTGGACAACAAATAGGGAAAGAGCAATTTCATTGGTGAGCTATCTCAGATTAATATTAAACTTGCAGTTCTAGGTATAAGCAATTAATAAGGAACAGCACCTCCTATATATGTGTGTACTACTACATAACAGTATCTTGTTTCTGCCCCAGTGTCAGGTTCCCCACCACTTTCACTGGCTGCCCTTCACTATATGCTTCAGCAGGGTATAGAGTAGGAGGAGAAAATTCCATTGCATTAATCTGTCTTTGTATATTGTTATCCTGTTCTTTGTGTACAGAGCAGTTTTGGAAAGAGTAGCATTTTGGAACACAAATATTCAGGTATTTTTTTAGAAGTAGTTAGTATTTTGAGACTGCTCCTTTTATCTGACATGTCCTTCCTGTCTGCTTAATTTTTTTTTTTTTTTGAAGCAATTATAAGAGAAGGAAATGGGGTTTATAATAAATAATGTTTATACATTTTGATTGAAGCATTTTGAGTTGCAAGTTTTCGTGCATATTAACCTGCAGTTTTCCATTATCTCAAATCTTAATTTAATAGGCTCAGGAAAATTCTATATCTTTGGCTGCTTTAGAAAAAAATGAAGGTGAAGTGACACCTAAAAGTAAGTGCAAAGAATTTTTCCATACACGTATAACAAAAAATGTGTGCATAGATTTCAAGGAGCTGTAAGAGTTGTGTGTCAGAGATGAGTTTAATCTGAATACAAGACCTGTGTAGTCAGCTGTTGGGAAATGGAACTGCTCTGGTGAGAGAGAGCGAGACTAAAGCTTTAGAGGTGCTTTTTCCCTGCCCATGATGAATTAAAGGAATTAATGAACAAACCTTCAACAATATTATGGTTTTGATAATTGTATGCATAGGTATTTTCTTAGATGGGGGGACAGGGGAACAGGTTTTTGTATGGCTTTAGGATTTTTGGTTGTGGTTGTTTTTAAACTCATTCTACTTGTAGGAAGTGGTTTTGCTCATGTTTTGAAATTAATTGTCAAAAATGTATTAATATTACTACATGATATTAGATGATGCTGAAAATAATTTTAAAATTAATTTTAATGTTTTCTCAGATTATATTCAGATGGCTTATATTATCTTCTCTGTTCTTTTAATTGGGCTAAAAAATGGGTTACCTGTCTTAAAAATTGTGGAATTTCTCTGGATAAAGATTTGTTTCGTATTACTTTCAGTATAAGGAAGGTGTGAGCACCTGTAGCTTTGAATTGAGGAATAAAGTTAAGGCATTATGTCAGAAGTGAATGTTCTTTAAGTAGAGAAGTGAATGTTAATCCTTTTTTTTTTTTCATGACTGGTTTTGCAGCCGCATTGGAAGATGAACCAGAAGATGATGATCTGTTTGAAACTGAGTTTAGGCAATACAAAAGAACTTACTACATGACTAAAATGGGTGTAGAAGTAGTGTCTGAGTAAGTATATACTTCCTTTTTTTTATTCCTAAATGAAAAAAACAAGTCTTTGTAGATATTTATTAAAGACATACATTTGTAAATATGTATTAGAGACTACTTTCAAGAGTATGCAGTGACAGGACAAGGCATAATGGATTCAAACTGAAAGGGATTAGATTTACATTAAATAATAAGGAAGAAATTGTTTACTGTGAGGGTGATGAGGCACTGGAGCAGGTTGCCTAGAGGGGTTGTGGGTGTCCCATTCCTGAAAGTGTTCAAGGCCAGGTTGGATGGGGCTTTGAGCAGTCTGGTCTATGGAAGGTGTACCTGCCCATGGCAGGGGGTTGGAACTAGATGATCTCTAAGTCTCTTCCAACCCCAACATGTTGTGATTCTAATAAAAGACAGAATATTCATCCCATGTCACAAGCAGAGAACACATGGCCGTACTGCTGTGGTGCATTTTGCCTAATGCAACAAGAGCTGAAAATCAAATTTTCTGTAATAAGTATTGGAGAACCAGAGAGGAAATGAATCTAGAAAATCATGGTATTATTAGATTCCCAAAATTTTCCATCTTCTTCCCTATGCACAACGTGCTAAGTACTTCTTATATACCAGTGAAAATGAGAAAACTAATAAGTATTTTCCTTTTTCTTTTAAGTGCCTTCTTGGCTGATCAAGCTGAATGTTATGTCCAGGCAATACAGTGGATTTTGCATTATTATTACCATGGAGTTCAATCATGGAGCTGGTAAGAAAAAACATTGAATGAGAAACTGCTGAAAGAGTGATATTTCACATTGTATTCTAGGAACATTTTGGTTTGTTTCTGATCTGTGGACACTGTTGTGCTCTGATTAAGTTAAGTAACTTAGGGGTTGTTTTAACCTGCAGGTATTACCCTTATCATTATGCACCTTACCTGTCAGATATTCACAACATCAGTGAACTCAAAATCAAATTTGAGCTTGGAAAACCTTTCATGCCATTTGAGCAGCTTCTTGCTGTACTTCCAGCAGCTAGCAAAGATCTGCTACCTAAATGTTACCAGGTAAGGTATAGAATTGAATTGCATTATCTATCTACTTCTTACTTGTTATCTGCTTTATTTTATTTTACTCTATCCTTTGTGGTTTTGCATGTCTTGTTAATTATAGTCTATCTCCACATTTTAGGTCTTTGGTTAAATATTCTACTTGTTACTATATGTAGTGCATTGTAAAGTTAGTAATAAATCAAAATTTTACATTTGCTAAGCAATTTCCAGCTAGGACAGTTAAGTGTCTCATTCCTGTACAGCATTGAATTGGTTTTAATAACAGCCTTCCTTTGTGTCTTCTTACAATTAGTGCTAAAGTGCCTTTGATACCATCTCTATTGCATTTTCCTAGCATTTGATGACTAGTCAAGACTCTCCTATTATAGAATATTATCCACCTGATTTTAAAACTGACTTGAATGGCAAACAGCAGGAATGGGAAGCTGTAGTATTAATCCCCTTTATTGATGAGGTAAGTTTTTTCAGCATGTACTGTTGGTAAAAGCTGCATAACAAGACTGCTAAATTTCTCAATTAATCAACAGTTCAATTAAGTAGAAGTTTAATTTAAATTTAAATTGATAAGACCACAGGAAAGTATACATGTTGGCTGCTTGGGGAGTAAGTCTAGATTAAGTTACCACAAGCAAAGTTAGTTTCAGGTGGCAGAAGTCCTAAGTAAGGGCTGTGGACTTGGTGTTGTTAATGTTTTTAATCATCTATTCAAATATTCTCTCTCTATGTACATATAAAAATAGAGAACATCTGTAGGTAAAATAAATTAACTTGAAAAAAAAGAAAGTATTTTTACAGGAAATCTCTTCCCATGAACACCAGTAATAGGGAAGCATTAATGAAGAGCAATAAAACAGTACCTTACTTTTGGATATAGGATAACAGAATTAGACAAGGCTACTCTTTGGTAACAGACCTGCAGAAAGGTGATTATTCTCCAAAGCCATTCCATGGTAATCGTTCAGAGAACATTTTTATCAGGGACATGAGAAAGGGTAAGGCTGCAACTGGGCAATGAGCACATTGGGTATGTGGATTTCTCAGGTTACTTTCCCAGTGTAGTTTTTTCCATGCTAATTTTTGTTGCCAGTTTCACATGTGTTAATTCCTCTAAAATTTAGAAACGGCTGCTGCAGGCCATGGAGTCCTGTAATAAGGGCCTGAAAGAAGAGGAGAAACGGAGAAACACTCACAGTGCTTGCTTAATGTACTGGTATGACAAAGATGCTGAGTTCCAGTACCTGTCACCATGGCCAGAGAAATTCCCTGCAATAGAACGATGTCACACGAGGTAATGCTGCTTTAGAGCAGGCTAAAAAGCAGTAGGAGGACTTTTCCTAACGTTTTAACCAAACCTTGCATATGCCAGTATGTAAACTGAGAAATGAAAAATACTGAATTAGATGTTGCCTGCTTTGGATGGCCCAATAAAAGTATTTGTCTCTTCAGGTGTTACTTTGCAAAACAGATGAACTAATGCTAGGTTGTCAAGAACAATCTAAAGAATTCCTAAATTTTGTATGACAGAGAATGAAAGACTGGTACAAATATCTGATAAATAATGATCATTCACTGGCATGCTAAATCCAGAGTGTTTTTTTTTTTAAATGCAAGCATTTGAATCCAGTGCAGAGAATTAAACACAAATTTGTTTTTCGCCTTCTTCTCACTGAAAGTAGCCAGCTTTATTTCACGCAGACTGAAGATGAAATGGAAACATAAGCTTAACAGTAGTCAAACTTAGAGTAGAGGAGGAATGCCTGTTGCTGGATTACAGCTGGTAAAGAATGGACAGTTGTGAAGATGAATGATACCATATGGAACCATTGCTAGTTAGAATTTGGTAATTACATTTATTTAAAATAGTGAGTTTGGCATATATCCTAAAGTTTTGGTTTTTTCCTAAAGAACAGTCTCTTTGCAGCAATAGCATGGGATTTCTAATAGTCCTTTCTGTATGTTCCACATGACATAAATTAGTTGCTGGAAAGCAAAGGCTTTGTCAATTAATGAGTAAACGAATAATGAAGTTTTCTAGAGCTGAAGGTCAATCTGCTTGAGGAAATTTTGTGCAACTTCTTTTTTAGGTATAAGACAATACCTTTGGATGCTTGGCATGTAGAAATAACCCACAATAAGATAACTAAAATCAACAAGGGTGCATTATATTTTTGTGGATTTCCTACTTTAAAGCACATTAAACATAAGGTAAAAAAGATTTTTCTCTTCCAACATTTCAATTGTATTTAATAGATAACTCTGTAGGAGCTCAAGTTTTATGTGCTGTTTTGTTTTTACCCAGTTCTATCTTAAAAAAAGTGGTGTACAAGTGTTTCAGCAGAGCAGCCATGGAGAAAACATGATGTTAGAAATCATTATTGATGAGAACTCAAAAGACCAGGTAAGCATTCAACTCCTAACAAAAGACCAAAAACCTAACAAAAAACACCCCTCACAGCTGGACAAAAGACTTGCTAAGAAGCCTGAATTTATTCAATAGTCAGATTTGAGGTGTTAAAATGCTACATTTGTGTGGGAAACAGTCTAGAATTCTGGGTATCTCCTAAAAGGTTAAAATTTTTCCAGATTTCACAATATGAAATATCAGTCTCCTTAGCTGAGTTTCTGGCCTTTCTCTGTGGTAGCATTTAGGTGTTCTTGGGTAAGGAGCTGCTGGCCAATGAATGGTGTAAATGCAAGGGAGCAGTCTCCAGACCAGTGTTTTGTCTTTTGTGTAACTGAAGAGATGACTACTTTAAAAGTGTTTCCTTTTAATCAAGGAAGCAGCTTTACACCTTCCACTCTAATGAGGTTGTTTAATAGAGGAATTAGAGGGAAGAGTCAAAGTAGCAAATGACAGGTGCAGAAAAGAAAAAAAATTCAGAAATAAATAGGGGAGAGATGAAGAAAACGATCTAATATGATATGATTTTACAGGAGAGAGATAGGGAGAGTGCATATTCAAGATACATGGCTAGAAAATCAAGTAAGTCCAATTAATATATTAAAAAATAGCAGAGACTTGTTAGGAGAAAAGAACATAATGTGAGACTGAATTTACAGATGCTAGCAAGTTGTTGGCATAAATGTTTTTCTTTTTTTCAATGGGATAAATAAGTAAAATATATCATACAAAATACTTCAGTAATCTCAAATTGTTCTGTTTCTTGTGTCCCAGAGACATAAATAGTCCTAAGTGATTTAACAAAAGAAGTACTTAGCAAACCTGTATGAGACATCCAAATTATCCCAGGTCTTCCAGGTAACACACGCAACATTTTTAGAGCCACATTTTTAATCAGGGATTATGTAATCTGTATCAAATATATTTTATTAGATAAAATGAGATTTTTATTCTACAAGAAAATCTATTATTTAACTACTTTAGTTTTTTATTGCTAAAACAGCTTGAAAATACTGTAACAAAAATATTCTAATATTTTAAACAATTACTAATAAAACTTCTGGGGTTTTTTTCAGATGGTAGAAAATGTTGCCAGTTCCGTACTTGGAAAGCGAGTTTTTGTTAACTGGCCTCATCTTGAAGAAGCCAGAGTTGTTGCAGTGTCAGATGGAGAAACTAAGTAAGAGTTACCTGATACATAGTTCTTTGTTGTCTTACTTTTTTTTTTTTTTTTCAAATGAAGTTCCTTGGGCTGCACAGAAATTTTGCTTTTATTGTAAAACTAACAACAAGTCCAGATGTAACAAAGGCTGCTTGGTGAAGAATGTTTAATATTATTCTGAGGTTTCACTGTTCTGTTATAGATGTAAAAGCTTGGGAGAGCTCCTTCTTAGTTTTGAGGGAAAAATGCATGCATAGAAATCCACACAGTGAACATTTCTATACAATCCTCCTTTATAAATAGCACACGTGCAGGTGTTTTTTATTAAAAGCATTTCTAACTATTTTGAGTTTTGCTCACAGTTGGTTATGTCTACATTAATCTTACTTGGTTCAATTTCCTACCTATCATAATATTCTCAAGGTTTTATTTGGATGAACCACACGGCACACAGAAGCTTTACATGGGAAATGCGGTGCCCCCAACTAAAGTGGCTTATGTTGGAGATAAGGAACAAAGCATGTGGGTAAAAGAAGTTCAAGGCATTTCAGAGCAGTAAGTAACTTCAAAAATTAAAGTGTAGCTTTGCATTTTATGTCTTGGCTGTGTTTTGTTCCTGTATTACAGACCTAAGTAGCACAGAAGAGCTGCTGCATACTTGATGATAAAGGTTAATCTGCTTAAATTTAAAACAACAACATAAAAGAGCTTATGTTGAAATTTCAGAATATATGGAGTCAGTTCTGAGGTAACTAAAGTTAGATCCTGTTACAAAAGAACTCTCAAATGAATGAGTTTCAATATTCTCTCAATTTTCTGTTCTGATGTTAGCAATCTTTGGGTGTTGAAAGTATGTAGAATGAAGTCATGTAGAATCAACTTGCAACTCAAATAGCTTAGCTTTGTTAAATTTGAATACAGCTCTTGCTCTTCTACAGTGTGGGTGCTCAGTAGACTGTAAATGAGTTACAGTAGTTTTGATGCCTTTTTACTGGTCCTAAAGTCACAAGGCAGACACAGTTATGTGATAAAAAGGGGTTGCCTTTCTAAGGATCCTTAGGCACACAGTATGCTAGATGGAAAGCGCCTGAAGATGCACCCATCACATAAAGTGCATACAATTATGTATATTTTGTAGTTTAGCCAACTAGTATAACTGACAAGAACCCCCAGTTAGAGACATAAGTGATGAACTCCCCCTTGATTCAACCCTTTCTGAATTCCCCACCACCACCCTTAGACAGGAACTAAACTTTGTTTACGAAAACGTGTCTGGGAGAGCTGGTTTCAGCCTTGGCTTCCCAGAGAGTCTAACCTTGGACCTCCAGCTTGGAGCTGCTGGGGAATTTATTTTGTCTTTCTGTTTAGCAGAGTAGGTAAAATGCTAGCTTACAAGTACTGTGATAGGCTACAGAGCTACAAATGGATGTGTAAAGAATATAGAGAATATATAAAAGCAAAAAGGCAAAAATCAATTTGGCACTATTTTGGCATTTCATTATATGTCGTTTGAGTTAACTGATTTAATTACCCCTAACCTTTCCACTGTAAAGATGAAAGGTGCTTAAGTTAATACTCTGAGCTCTGTAGTAATTGCTGTGCAACAGTGAGTTAAGCCATTTATTCTGAGTAGCTTTTTGTTAAATAAGAAGAAAACTATTAGAATCCTTTTTAAAAGATGGTTTTTTATTTTATTTAATTTTACTTCAATAAATTAGTTCTAACCTCTTGGTTCAGTTCTGTTTATTGTAATCAAGCTAAATGTTCTGCTTTGCATTCAGGTACCAGAGAAGGAAAGGAATAATCATCCATGAAACGTCAGTAGTTGTATATGCACAGTTACTCACTGGTAATAGATACCAGCTGAAGCAAAATGGAGAAGTTTACTTGGAGAAGCAGTGGTCTAAACAAGTTCTTCCTTTTGTTTACCAAACAGTTGTAAAGGTAAATACACAGGTTCAGTGTCTTCTCTGAATTATTTCAGACTCAGACTGTGTTTTAAATTAGGTGTCTATTTGTATAAACTTTTTAATTATTCTACTGGAACTGAATGATATTTAAGATTATCATTGCTGTCTTTTTCATGTAGGATATCAAAGCCTTTGACTCTCGTTTTTCAAACATCAAAACTTTGGATGATTTGTTTCCTCCTGGAAGTACAGCCTTCATGCTGGGATCTCCTTACTACGGCTGCATGGGAGAAGTTAGTTTCAGTAATTTCATGATTTTTCCCTGTAAAATTTTTTTTTGCAAACCTAGGATAATCTAGGATGTTGTGTGTCAGTAATGGCCATTTGATAGCTAAAATTTTTTATCTAGGATTTCCTGGTGGTTTAGTCTGAGAAAGAGAGGGATCTTCTGTTTTCCCTGTCCTTGTTCCTTGTGCAAGAGGAAAAAGCAAAACTTGAATGCAGGATTATTTTTATTAGTTCTTTGGGATAATACATAAAGTTGCCATTTGTGTTATTTTCAGTCATGAATTCCTCTGATTTAATGCTAACTGATTGGCTCTTATGAGAAAGCAAGGTACAGGTCAAGGCAAAGTGATGAATCCCAAAGTATCTGTGTGCCTACTGCAGCAAAATTGTTGATAAAGTAGAACATGAGATCTGTGATCCAAAGACTGCTGGTTTTAAGTAGAGTTTTTAATATTTTTAACCTCCTGTGTTTCCCTCCAAGGTTCACGATTCACATGATGTGATCCCAGAAGGCAGAATCCGGGTAGTTTTTAATATTCCATGTGAACCCCAGCTTGAAACTTTAATACAGAACCAGCATGTGAGTGCTTCTGCTTTTCTAGTAAAAGCTTTAACAATATATCAAATAGATTTTCCAACGGTAAATATCTTTAAGGGATGTTTTAGTATCATTCATTTGCCCTTTTATAAAAGTCCTTATCCTTTGGGCATTGCCAATATGTTTTGTTTGTTTGTTTTAAAGAAATATTCTGTGAAATACAATCCTGCATATATTTTGGCCAGCCGTCTTGGAGTAAGTGGATATCTTGTCTCCAGATTTACAGGGAGTATCTTTATTGGAAGAGGATCAAAGAAGAAGTAAGTTTTCTTTGTGAATTTTGACTGTAGAGAAGCTTCTATTTTTGCTATGTTTAAGTGCAGTTTTCATCAAGTGTACATTCTTTTGTTATTTGAAGTACTTTGAAGTATATTTGCTGTAAACTAAGTTGATATGCAGTACTTTTTTTTTTCTATCAGAAGCATGTTTTAAATTTTTGTTTACTGGACAGTTCTGTTTGATTTCATATTGTAGACAGACATAAAACTGACCTTCCTGGTTAGCTGCTTACAAAATTGAATTAGAAGTTAAACTGACTTTACCATACTGAGAATAAAAAAGTGGAATCAAGATCTAATTTAATTGTACCTATTATTACTGCTATAAAGGGAGATTAATTGTACCTGTAGCTTCTTTTCAGAACTAGTTAAGACTGCTTAAAATACGTAAGGGAGGCAATCCTTGTAGTCCTGTGAATGTCAAAACTGTGGTTCCTCTCTAAAGGATACGGTTGATACCTGAGCATCTTCTTGTGATCTGATGTGTACATTTCTTCCTGATGGATTGTTCAAGGACATCCTTCTGCACCTTACTAAATGCCAGGTTGATTGTGGTTGATTAGATCTCAATTAAGGTAGAAATGTAAAATATTTCCTACCCTCCTTTGCAATGAAGTATAGGCACACAGGTGGACAGCTACTATAGCACAGTTTTTGGCCTGTGACATTTACAACTGACACAATGTTAACAAGTAAACAATACAATGAATTTAGTTTTTCAGTGGTTTAAGGTCAAGAATATATGTTTATGAGGGTTTTTTTTTTTTAATGTATGTAAACTCGCACACATATTATTGCAAACTAATAAACTTTTTCTTATTTCCAGTCCTCATGGTGATCACAAAGCAAATGTGGGGCTAAACCTGAAGTTCAATAAGAAAAATGAAGAAGTTCCTGGCTATACTAAGAAAGTTGGAAACGAATGGATGTATTCTTCTGCAGTAGAACAACTACTTGCTGAGTATTTAGAAAGGTAAATTATTGGATATGAGCTTCATCCAAATTACCCACCTTTGTAATAATCAGAATTTGTTCTCTGGTCACAGATCCTCTAAGAATGATGCATTTGTTTCTTTTATTCCTGTGTTCTATTTTGGGATAGAGTAATTTTTTTAGCAGCTTGTCTTTGATAAATTAGCAGTATTGTACTAAATTAATTAAAAAATAACCAATCTGGGCTTCACAACTTTTGAGGCTCACCAGACTTGATTTTGATGGCGCTTTTTTGTTGTCTATGCTGATGTGAAACTGAAGTTATCTTTCATGTACTTGGGGGTTTTTAGGGTGCCTGAACTATTTAATTATGTAGCCAAGAACAGCCAGGAAGATATTTGCTACGAAGATGACATTTGGCCCGGAGAGGATGAGAATGGGTAAGCCATGGTCCTTACCCTTTTTTACAATAAGGAGAATAAAGACTGACAATTGTGAAATTGGTAATGATGGTGCAGTGGTGCTGTGTAACTGAAACCTGTCACTGTTCAGTGATGGCTGAAAACATTGTTTGAATACTGTACTTTTCAGTCATGGAGTCAAAGTTTCTGCCAGACTTTAACCTCAAGTCCAGTAAATGAGGAATATCAATTTCAGTGGCTATTTCATAATTCTTGGTTTTAAAATAACCTTCAGTAAGCATAGCTGTGACTAGTTATAAATAATTTTTTTTTAAAATTACGAATAATTGTGGTAATTGTCTAGAATCACTTGGAATTTGAAAAGTAAGTCCTACAGATTTGGAAGTATTTTGCGCATTTTTAGTATACGTTTACATGGAAGAAAAATAGCATCCTTGGTTCCAGACACAGTATGGTAACTTGAAACATCTTTAGTTATCAGATAATAAACCCAAACCATGGGCTTCAGTCAGTAAATCTGCAGGATTCTTACCTGGTGATACACCAGTGTGGGACTCTGCTTGTAAAACAATCCAGATTTTTTCTCCATTTTACCAGAGAGTCTTCTCTTGTAAAGTTCTTTCTTCCTGTGTGAGAAACAGCTAGTCACAGAACCAGTTAAAACATCTGGACACAGTTTTTTGGTTGGATGCAAACTTAATTTGCTGAATACTTTTAATTAATTTAATTGGTTTTTTTCTGAAACAAGACTTTAGGTTATGGGTTTGAAACAGTGTACTGTGTAATTCTTTTTCTTGTCATACAGAACCTTTAGATTCCATTACTTTATGAATACATACAATCAGTGTTCCTGTATGATAATACTTGACTGATTAAAATAGGGAACATGGTAAAATGTCTGGTTTATGCAGCTAAAAGCTTTCATTCATGACATTTTTATTCAGAGCTGAGAAAGTGCAAGAAATTGTTGCCTGGTTGAAATCACATCCTGTGTCTGCTTTGTCTCGCTCATCTTGTGACTTGCAAATTTTGGATGCAGCCATTGTTGAGAAAATTGAAGAAGAAATAGAGAAATGCAAGGTATGCAGCTTGGTGTCATTGTGAATCAAAGGGGTGAACCGAAGAGCAGTGCTCATGATTTTTGAAGTTCTTGAATTTAAATAAGACAATTGAAGATTACTTGCCATTCCAAAGAAAAAGGACATAGAATATAATGTAAAATCTGGATTTGTAATATGAATTATTTCAGAAATTCAGAAGAGCTCATTATTAATCTTTGTAAGAGATTCACTCTTTTAGGGGTGATTTATCAGCAGTGGGACATACTCTGAGCTGTGCCTTTTGGTGGTTTTGTAAAGGAACAGGTATCAGTATATATTGAAAAATACTAAAGTGCTCTTTTTACGTGCAATGCCAACTGTTCTTCCCTTGCAGTTTCTCTTGGGTCTGCAGAAAATTAGAAAGTTATTTTCTGAAGGTCACAGATGAAAAAAGTGGCCAGGGAAATTACTAAAATAAAAGCTAAGGACAAAGCAAAATGAAATAATGGGCTGATTTATTTGAAATAACTTGCAAGGACATTGTAGAAAATTGGTGTGAAATCTGGAATTAGCTAATGGTTTGGTACAAAATGCAACATGTTTTAAAAACTCGACTTACTCTTAAGACTTCTTTAAAGCTCTGTACCACTGTTTAAAAGAAACTAAAAAATTCTACATGATCTTTTCAGGAGTTTTGTTTTACCTATTCCAATGCTAGCCCCTTACACTGGCTTGTAAAGACTTTCTGTTCCTTTTCTTTAGCAGAGGAAGAGCAACAAGAAGGTTCGAGTAACTGTGAAACCCCATTTGCTGTACAGGGTAAGTGATGTGAATGGGTCGGGCAGGGCAGGGGGGGTTAAGTTGTCCAGATCATATTTATTTTACCTAAGCTTACCAACTTTAGGAGAACAGAATTTTATGACAGTACTGATGAAAGGAAAGATTTTATTATGCTTTCTAGAAAATAGTTTTGAAAACAGTAATCTGTCTCTACAAGGAGAGAGAATTTTTTCTAACTACAAGTTCAGTCATGTTGGGCACTGACTTTCAGGTTTTTTTGTACCTTCTGTCCTTTGTGCTTTTATAGTTCTTACTGGATCTAAGATGAAGGCAAAATAAAATGTACTTTCTGCTGTGTCTTTTCCCATGTCTCACTTTTTATTCAGCTCTTCACATAGGACCAGCTGCTCATCTTGTCCATTTTACAGATAAAGGCCTGTGTGGGCCTGATTTTCTGAGTCTGAGAAAGATTTTAGCCTAGTGGTAGTGGCTAACTTCTTTCCCAAGGGAAGGTTTCTCAGGAGAGCCTTTTCTCAAAACAATCATAGTAAATAACTGTCTTTTCTCAAAACAATCTTGTCTTAGCTGGTGTTTGGCTGTCTTTTTAGTTTCACCAATGGGACTAGACTGGGAATTGAACCTGGGTCAACAGCTGTGAAGGCAGCAGTGCTACCCAGTGCACCGTTTGAGAAAGGACAGTTATTACCAAAATTTGTTTTGAGAAAAGGTTCTCCTGGGGAACCTTCCCTTGGGAAAGAAGTCAGCCACTACTAGCAGGCTAAAATCTTTCTCAGACTCAGAAAATCAGGCCCACTGGCAGGTTACACATGATGTTGTGGTTCTGACTGTGTTGATTCTGTTGATCAGCTACTGTACAACGCATTTTCAGGCAGAAGCACTGAGTGAGAATTGCAAGGGGGAAAAAGTTTGCTTTGAATCTGGAGAAGGAAGGTTTTATTTTGGGGCGGGGCTTTCAATGGTTCTTTTTCCCCCAGAAAGTTTACTTTATAGTGTGTCTCAGATATTGTTATAAATGCATTTTTATTGTAATCTTTATTGTTTTGCATACTTTAACAGTCTTTTGGTTATTGTCAGCCATTAGAACAGCAGAAGGGGGTTGTTCCAGATCGAGATGCAGAGTACAGGCTGTTTGACCGCGTTGTCAATGTCAGAGAGAACTTTTCTGTTCCTGTTGGCCTACGAGGCACCATTATTGGAATTAAAGGAGGTAATATTTTCTTCATGATTATAGCTATATAACAGCTCAGCTAGTAATCAGCAGGATTCAGGATAGTGTTTTGTGTAATGGTTGTGAATGCACATATTTCTGACTATGAAGCATATGCAACTTGAAGCTGTTAATGACATATTTACTGTTTTGAATCAAACCTACAAGTCTTCTGTTTTAATTTCATGTGTTACACAGCTGCTATTTGAATAAGAAATTACCCTATGTTCCTTCCTATATGAATCAGAAGTTACTCTTTGTTTCTTCTTAATATGAAGAAGGCAGATCACAAAAGGAACAAAATGAAGTTATGAGAAAATATGGGAAAAGATAAATGCAGTAGTCATAAAACCCCTAATACTTACATTGAACATAAAGCTTTATCAAGCGTGATTTGTCTTAAATAGTTTTACTTTGAATTTGTATTTTTATTCTGTGATATTCCATTTCCAATAATTGGCATGGGTTTATACCTTGTTTGACAAGATTAAATCATAAATCTATATCAAGAAAGATTTATTGAGCCCCACAGAGTGTAGTAGTTTGAGATCAAGTATTACAAATGGTTGTCTTACCTGCCATTTCAGTAGTTGCTTTCTCATTCAGTTTGCATCTAACAGAATTTCAAATAGACTAGACTTGGGTGCAGTTTTTTAAAAAAATACTCTTTTTTCCATAATTCTTAGATACTCATATAATTTTAAAGCTGTATTAGTCTATCATTATGCAAGTTGCTGGTAGTTTCTGACTGCCTGATTGTAGAAGTGGCTTGCATCTCTTTTTTGCCAGTTTCTGACAACTGTGACATACTGCTATAAACTGCAGTTCTATTAATGCACATTGGTAAGGTGTAATGCATGGTACATTACTGTTGAAACTATATCTTAAAGGGTAGACATATGTGAGACCTTGAGAAGCATTTCCAAATTCCTGTTAATGCAATTCCTCGGAAATTATTTGGGGGTTCTGTTGTTCATTTTTGGTCTTTTCATTATTTATTGTAAAACTAGTATAGATATTTACATAAGTAACTACATAGGATGATGTTTTACTTTGTTTTCTATAGCTACTAGAGAAACAGATGTGCTCTTTGAAGTTTTGTTTGATGAAGAATTCCTTGGAGGCCTCACTATAAGGTTTGTGTGGGGGAGTTCAGAGTAATTTCGTGCTATTGGTATAGATGGTATTAAATTGTTGGCTTTGGTTGTGTATTTTTAATGCCTCTTCTTAAAACTTTGTTTTTTGGCAGTGTTGGTCAGTTTTATTTCTTTTGCGTTTCTTGATTCTCATTGAGTAGTGATTATTTTTGTGGAACATGTTATATTGTGGAAATGCTCTTTAGGCTTTTTTGGTGTATTAACTTCTGACTTGCAGAAAGCAAATATTAACCAGCAGATTAAAGCACTAGATCCAGATGTCTTTCTAAACAAATATGTAGAAAATAGGTTCTTATCGGTATGTATTCAACATGTAGATGTTGAATACAAACCAGCCAGAAGGCATCTGTTCCTCTGAAGGACGGACTCTGAACTCAGTAGTTGATACCTAGGCACTAAATTCCAACCATTAAAAACCTGAACTGTTCTTCAGGAGGTGGAGGTGCTTTTGTTTTCAGGAGTGGGATAACACTTCTGTATTGCAGTAAAACACCTAAACTCCTAAGTGCTCAGATATACCCAGCAGGCTTCATTTTACTGTTCTTACCTAACTAAGGCTTTAATGATGGAAATTAGAGGAGATTCTTCCCTACTACCTGCATTCAGCAATCATAGCCCTTGCATGTCCTGTAACACAGATAATACTCAGCGTTCAGAAATGCTGCTTTAACTTCAATTTGTAATTCTGCTACTGAACCTGAAACTTCAGTTTTCATTTCTGAAAAATAAAAGAATATTGTTTTCTGGTTCTTTTACAGAAATATTTACTACAGAACTGTGCTATAACAATTCACTCATCTTAAAAATTTCTTTAAGCTCGGCACTGAAAGGTACAATATAAACTGAGAGTAGTGCTAATTACTGTATGACAGCCAGAGGGCAAAGGGGAGCCATGGTTTCAGGTTGTCTGCAATGCTACTAGCTTTCAATATTGCATAGTTTTCAGCCTCTGTTGTTCAAACTTCCTTCATTGTCTTTTGGCAACAATTAAACTGAAACAACAATGGAATTCACTTTTCTTAAGGTGCTCACCTGCCAGAGGTTATCGTCTGCCCTCAAGTGCCTTAATTAACCTGTCTCATGGTAGTCGGTCAGAAATGGGAAATCAAAAGCTGATGGCCATAGTTAAACCTCAGCCAGCAGTGAATAACTACAACTCATATACATCTGATCTGTCATCTGTATGCTCACAAAAAATGCATCTGGGAGGCCTCAACCATTCTCCTCGCTCCCTTTTTGTTCCTACTCAAGTAAGACTTTTCTCGTATTTGTACAAAAATGTTTTTGTGTAGAATCTGTAATACTGACATGGTTATCTTCATTGGTCCAAACAAAATTTAGTTTTTATGTCAATGTATTAGAAGTAGAATAATTCTTATGCTGGAGAAATTAATTAATCTAATAATGAAAAGGACTAAAATTTTCTTATTGACTGTGGCTTTGCTCTGAGTAACTCCAGTTGCTTTTCGGAGAGACAGATACTTAGTTCAGAGCAGTGACACCATATTTGGTGTCAATAAATAGTGTGTTTGGACAGAGATGCAGTTATTTCCTTAAAGCTGTGATTCAGTTGGTGCTTCCTTACAGGCTGTTTGTCCATGCTTAGAAAGGGAAGACATGATTTCCCTATCAGTTTTGCTTCTTGGTTATAATTTACTTTGAAACTACAATAAAGGAGGAAAATTACAAGTTAATTGAGATTCTTGGTGGTTTAATGACACTTTATTTTTTTTAACAAGAGACTTCTTTAAAGACACTTACCTTAATTAGTAACTTCATATTGCTCTGTGTTTGAAAAGAGTTGTCTCATGTTTTTCAAGTCTATACAAGAAAAAGTACTTTCCAAAAGAAAATGTAAGACAATGAAATACCTCCTAATTTTTTTTCCCTCTCTCAATGATTTAGCAACTGAATGGAAGACAGCATTACAATCTCAGGGCTGAAAATCAGGGCAACTCTAACTCACCCCAGAAAGGATCATTTCTGAGTGGCAATCAGAAAAATAAAGTGAGTGTTTGGATTCATTTCCTATCAGACCCAAATGTTTCAGTTTTGGCCCTCTGTTTGGGGTGGGTGTCATTTTCTCATTATTAGTAAACTGCTTTGTTTTAGCACATCAGATGTTTTAGTTCAGATGCAGACTGGAGCAGAACTGCTCTCAGTTCTTGGATGAATATTATATCCTGTGTTATCTTTGTTTAGATATTAGATTTTTAGAAGTGTTTTTCTGCATAGCTGCACTACAGTTCTGCAGTAACATACCCATAATGTAATGAAGTAATTGAACCTTGTTCACAAGGCCTTACAAAATAAACCATAATAAAATCTAGGAATACTCTCAGTATGAAAGCATGCTTTTGAAACCATTCTGAACTGTTATCTGAGTTTCATTATACTTAATCATCAAACTAAGCTCATTTCAGTTTAGTAGTGATTCTTGGTAAAACTTGTAACTGCAATCCACTACAACAGCTTGTTTCATAATTAATTACCTGCCACTAGTACTGGTGTCAGTATGAAAATATCTGTCATCTGAGGACTGTTAACCTTGAACCTTAGGATTGCCAGAATGTCTTGGTATCTACTTAGCTGTTCAAATGTTGAACTTATCACTGCTGATTTTGTTGGGGTTTTTATTTTGTCAGGCACAGAGTAAGCAAGATGATGAATTCTGCAGCATATGGCAGTCATTGCAGAGTTCTGGGAAGTCTCATCACATTCAACAAAACATGCATGAGAAGGTTTGTATAGAAACTTTAAACAGATCTCTGCATTCAAAATATGAAGGTAGTTAATATTGTAAATCAGTTCATTGTATCAGGAAACTTCACGTTACAAGTAAATCCTCTGGATGAAAGTGGTGTTACATGGAGTATGAATAGCTCTGGAAAGGGGTAATCATAGGGCACTATTTAAATAATAGATACCCAGTTTTCTGGTTAAGCTTTGATGTTTGAAACCCTAGGGTGCAGTTCTACCTCAGGAAATCAAGCTGGGAACTGGCCATCAGTTTTATAAGCCAGGCTTCAATGACGGCAGCTTTAAATGTCAGCAAAGAAAACAGGAGCCTTATAAAAAATGTAAGTACTATAATTAGAAACTTTGTTCAGGGGAACTACTTGCTTTATCTGACCTTCATTGAAACGTCTGATGAGCTTTTTGGCTTTTTGTAGTTATTGACAGGAAATAATTTATTATAGTTTTATAAACACTACATTATACTTGTTACTGTCAAATAATGTCCTTGAAGTGCGTATTAGATTGTTCCACACTTAATCCTGAACCTTTTAGGCAAATTATTCGGTGTTCTGTTGACTTGCAACCCATCTAATTTAAAAACCAAACAAAAAACCACATGTGTCTTTGAAAATCTGCTTGTGATCATATTTGTATAACAGAAAATTAAATATATTATTTGATATACTTAATTTCATTTTATCATAGAAGAAAAACATAAAACAAATGACCTATGAAGTAAGAATTAAACATTTGATAAAACCATTCAAATTAGTGATACTCTCTGTATTTGTATGGAGTTACTAATTGTTTTGAGTCTTGACTGTTAGAGTTTTTAAGAGCATTTCAAAAGAATGTATTCTTTTGTAGTTAAAGAAGATTCCAAAGTTACAAGAGGTGAAAGTCAACCACATAATAAAATGTCAAACCCACAGGTAATTTTGTCTGTACTGTGTAAATATATTCTTTTCATTTTACTCTGACTTGATTTATCATTTTACAGATTTGTCTTTAACTGGCATCTTAGTTGATTCTTTTAGTTGGTAAATTTATTTTGGGGTTTTTTTTTTTGTTAGGGGTTTTTTAGACAGAATATGAGAGAAAGTGCATAATAATGTATGATGATACCAAACAACTTTGGTATTCCTCTTAGACTGTAAAAGTTACACTGTAGTAGTGGTAAAACACAAATGCTAGGTGTTCGATAAACTGAAATCCTCTAAGAACATTAGCTTGTGAAAGCTCTTTGCAGATGCATTTCTAATATGATTGTGTTATAGTGAGTAATAGAATATTCAATAATACTTGCTGCAATTTATTTCAGAATTTCGCAGGTGTGAATAAGTACAATGTCAAACTTTTGAAGAGGAATGGAAGTCCCAACATGCCTTTAATTCAGAAGGCTGCAGTTGATGGTCCCTGCACAGGTGGAAAGGTAGGATCTAAGGAGTTGACTGTCTTGTGCTCTTTGAGTAACTTCAGTTTCCAGTCCATTTTGTTCCAATTGTTCCTGGTTACTTGTTTGCAAATTCATGTTCAAAAAATACAACAAACCTGTGTAACTTTGATACTTGCATATTTTAATATGCAGAGCTTGGTGCAGTCTCTGGATATTTGTTCACACTCTGAACAGACATGACTGTGACCTGTCCAAGCTAAGAGAGGAAAAATCTGAATGAGAGTAAAATGAACCTCAAATTCATATACCCTTTCTCTTGCATCTGCTTGTAAATACACTAAGTTGATGTACCTTTTTTCTTGCTTAATTTAAGAAGGACAATGAACTGGAAAGCCTTCTAGCTTCTTTGAAAATTTCCAAAGAAAATGAGGTGCAGACTTATTCCAAGGAGGCAAGAGCTACAAATGAGGAACATCTGTCACCACAGTCATTTGCTATGGTCTGTATACTGCAGGAATCATTACATTGCAGTTTAGCATCTGCTATCTTAGCATCAATGCTTCTATTTAAAGAATCTCCATGAAACCTCATACTGCTTTTAAAAATGTCTTAATGATTTTTTAATTAGCTATTCTCAAAGAAAATTAGCAAACACCTTTGTTTATGCTAGGATGCCATTATCTTCGTTTTGATAAAATGAAACTGATTGGAAAATAAAGAGCCAGATTCTGTTACAAATTATGATAATCAGTGTTAAGAAGGTCATGTTATCTGAATGTCAGCATGTTCCTGAGTGGTTTATTTTCTTTTTAAAGAAAGGAACCCAGATGCTCAAAGAGATTTTGAAGATAGATGGCTCAGATCTGCAAACAAGGAATGAAGTGAAATCACAAGTTAATGATGTTCCTGCTCCCTCTAGTAGACAGGATTGCCATGGAGCTGCTGTGCAATACAGACCAACAAAAAAAATGGGTATGTTTAACCATCAGCTCGTAATTCAGAGCTTCACCTTGTAGTGACATTTTACAACACAGTTTCAGCAGTGTACTGTTTATCAAAATACAGTAATAAAATTTCCATCTTTCTTTAGTTCTACTTCTATATTTGGATCTAAAGCTCTCTTCAGACATAGTCTCTTGATTTTTTGTTAAACAAAATGAAAATACCAGGAAAAAATCAAATAATCTGGTTTTTTTTCTTTGCTAGTAACCAAGTCGCCATCCTTTTAGTGAAGGAAATAATTGTGATACAACTTTTATTTTTTCCCCTTTTGTCAGCTGCTTATATGAACAAGCATAGCCCTGGAGGCCCCCAGAACACACCAGCGACAGAAACTGGAGGTCATTCTTTCACTTGTCCACAGCCTGCACTGTCTACTGTTTCTGAGCTTTCTCGTGTTTGTTCTCTTCTTGGAATGTCGCAACCAGATTTCTCTTTCCTAAAAACACCACAGGTAAAATGTTTTTTTCTGCTAAAGTACAAGTTATCAACTTTCTATCAACTGTTCTATATTAAATATTTGGACTGACCACTGAAATCTATCTGAAAATAAACCTTCGCTCCTTTTGTTGCCTTTTTTAAAAACAAACAAACAAATCTCTGTTTCTGTCTCACAGTTTGTTAGCAATAGAAATTCCTTCAAAACTCTTTTCTCTCTATTTTCCTAGACCATGACAGTTTGCCACATAAAGCTGTCAAACGGTTTATTGGTTCACGGACCGCAGTGTCATTCTGAAGCTGAAGCCAAGGAGAAAGCCGCACTTTTTGCTTTACAGCGCTTGGTGAGGATTTTAAAAATCTCTTCAGATCTTTCTCTTGGTGCACTGCATCAGTTGGTAAACCTCTGTTTCCTTTTTCGTAGGGTTCTATAGGAGCAAACTTTGCCTCCCCTCCACCTCTGCCTCCACCAGTGTTTCCAAATTACCAACCACTAGGAGTTCCTGTACCACCTGCATCTATTCCTCCAGTATTTGCACAGCCCCCTGGTACGTGTTTGACTAGTACACATTTCAGATAATATCACAATATCCTCCAATTGTGGTGGGGTTTTGTATGAAAATGAATGCTTTCCAGAAAGCCCTATTTTTTGGTCTTCATGTGTGTACTTGTATGTCTGAACAGTTTTGAAAACAGTTCATGACCATCTTCACATCAATTTGCAGATTAATTCAGTATAAAGAATTCTCTCTGTTAATTGCTTCTTTTCTTCAAGAATGTATTTATCCATTCAGTCTTTGGTGCTTTTTCCATTTATTTTTTCTTTAAAACAGTCCCAGTCCAGACTTTGTAAGAAATAGCTTCCTTGATTTTTTTACATGGATTTTCCCCCATCCAAGATAGTTAATGTTTCTCCATGCAATACTGTTTTTATTTGTCTATAACCAACTTTCACTGAAGTGCTACATCACAATCCTCTTGTACTCTGCCCAACATGAGCATGGTAAGTCACCCCCTAAAAATTGCTTAAAGTCCTGGTGCTGTTTTTGGCTCCCAGTTGTTTTGTATTCTACTGATGTTCCCAGTCACAGCTAGGGATTAATGAGTCAGCACCATTGTAGCATCCTAGAAGCTCATACAGCAGCTGCTGCATCTCTTTTCTGTGGGGTTTTTCTGTTGTTGCTGTGTTCCAAAATGATGGCCTAAGCTTGCATCTTTCTGCTAATACAGTTGGCTCAGCTGAGGATGTGGAGATGCCACATTATGTGCATTCTGCAGTGCAGATACCATGACTTCAGTGCTCTTAATTGTGCTGTCATCTAGGTGTAGTTCTGTTTGTTTGGGGGCTTTTGATAATAAATAAATACTTAGCTATTTTGAATTAAATATAAAGCATGTGAGGCTTTGCTGGAAAGATCAACAACGTGCAGACAGATGTAGCTGGGGTAGTTTTGGGCTCTTGGGGAATTTCTATCTTTTTTTTTTTAGGAAAGAGAGCTAAAAGTTTCTTATTTTCATAGCTAATATGATGCCTCCATCATCTCACATGTTTGGTCCAGTGTCCTGGGGAACTCCAGTGCCTAAGCATTATTATCCTGGCTCCTATCCAGGAAATGTGTCCCTTGCAGGAACTGTACCAGTTGGTTCTCACAACCAGTTTATACCTCTGCAGGTAAGAGCAGCAGGTTTGTCTTAATGTGGTATTTTTGTAAAAAAATGTGACTACAAGATGAATGCAACGACACCCTCATTGTGAAGTACTATTTAGTATTAGAAAATTATTGTTAAGATGTGTATGCATGTTTTCTGCAAGTGGAATATATGCAGTTCTTTGAGAATGCATTCTGTTAAATAATATTTATTTAATTTAAAGGTAACTAAAAAAAGGGCTGCTAGCAAGAAAAAATTTGAACTCAAGGAGTTTCAGAGTTCCCCTCAAGCTGCACCACTAAAGAATGAACAGCCAATGTCTTCTGACCACATTCAGCAAGATAGTTCTTCAGCTCCTTTAAAATCTCCTCAAGCTGCTCAATCCACTGTTTCCTTTCAAGACAATGTGGCTACTCCAAGTGTTCCTCATAACAAATCAACACCAAACACTTCCAGCAAGCGAAAGCCAAGAAAACTGGCTGTCAATTTTGGCGCACCAAAATCTTCAGAATAAATCTGGTAGCTAGGTGTATTTTATCTTTGACTCTTTCCCCACTGCTATGTTCTATCATTTAAAAAAATCAGAAATCTCTATTAAAAAGACCAGCCACTTTAAGTATAATATAGAAGGAAATACATTTTATTTGCTATGATTTTTCAGGTTGTCATTAAAACCATAAAAGTTATGTTAAAACTTTATTTTATTTTCACTTAAATTAGCAAAAGCCAGGAAATACTAAGTTAGGGTTGCCATGCCATCCCTTGTGCCTAGGTTTCTAAACAGTGGCTTACAGACAATATCGGGTAAGCAGCAATAACAGTGGCAACCTTAACTCAGGTTGGATGTGCTTTTTGGGAGGGATGTGGAACAGTAATAAGTTGGGCATCTAACAGTGTTTAGCATGACATTTTTATACTCTTGATTAATTTTAAATAGTGTAATAAGAAAGTAAAAATTATTTAAATGCAGCTTTTATATCTGCACTTCAGGTCCTTCTGAGTTGAATCAGTGTAACTAAAAGCTGGCTACAAAGAAATTGCCAAATCCACTCGAAGTACAAACTGTTGGGTTTTGTACTAGAGGGCAACAGCTTTACAGCTTTCAGAACATAGGTGTTATTGTGTGTCTGGTACTGGAGTGGCAAGAAGTGGTTCCTCTTGCACAATCTGTTCCAGGAGATTAATTTATAGGATGTATTGAATTAAAAAATAATATTTGCAAAGTAGAGACCCCTTTGGTAAAGTGCATTTAACTTTTTTTAATCTACCAATTTAATTTTTTTCTGATGATAAATAACAAAGTTACCTACTACAGATGTGCATAGCCTCCTAAATGCTTGTGATATCCTGATTTTTTCCTAAACTATAAAAATGTCCAGAGTTTAAAGACACCCCATTTTGCTGGATGGCTGTCAAAGTTATGTTTACGTAGAGTCCATTTCTTCCTCTAATAGTCCGTGCCCTGAAACCTTCTCTGTAGTGGGTTTTTGGGGGGGTTTTTTGTTACTAGTGACTTTTATTTTTTTTTTTTTTCAGTTGTGTGAGAGAATTTCTGTGTTGCAAAATTATCAGGAAGTGTTGCTATCGGTTCCATAAGAATATTCAGACAAAAAGCTGACTTGAATTTTTGGACAGAACTATGGGATTCTTTGTTCATATAGGAAAAAAAGAAGGCTTAAAGGTCCTTGTACTGTTTTTAGCTCACATGTACCATTCTTCTGGACATTAATATAAAATCTTCAGTCTAAGAAAAAAATTGAAACCTCTGTTGGTGCTGCTTATTGGCCTTCATTAAATTTCATTTTTCATCTGTTCTAGAAAAAGAAATATTTTTCTTCTTAAGGCCCAGGAACTACAGTGGTTCATTTTGTTGCTTCTGAACAGGTTTCATTCTGGATCTGCAAGTCTGTAGACTTTCTTTCATTTATTTTTTTTTTTTTTTTTGCCTCCATTTCTTGGTGTAGTATGAAGTTTCACATTATTACTGTGTTATAGTGTATTTTTTTAATTTTCATTTCTCCAAAACAGTAGAATAGCGGCAAAAAGGATCACAGAGGTAAAAACAAGATTGAGAAATTTTATTTTACTGAGTATCACAAAACTTGTGGAATAGTCTACATATAGTCTAAAATTGCATTCATTTTGTTGTTCTCTTTATAATCATCTAGTCTCAAGAGGTTCAAAGCCATATTCTGTGAGGGGAAAGTTGTCTTTTTTGGGGTTTTTTATTCTTATTAGCAACATGAGACTGATAATGATGCTGCCATGCCAATATTTTAGAATTGGTTGTGTGACATTTAATTAGTCCACTGTATCTGTCTGAATGATCTGATTAAGAGAAAATACCTATTGGAAAATTGCCGTGACACAGATGAGGCTATGTTACTCTTGCATCACAGATTTTTGGTGTGTCTGTACAGCCAATTTATGCAGATTTATTGAGAAACAAAGCTATGGAGGATGCTATACTCATATGTACCAGTGAACACAGCAATTTTTATTAATTATTCTACTTCAGATTAAGATTTCTGCTCCCTGTTGAAGTGAAATTGCTATGTGTAGTATATTTAGGTGATTAAACCCTTTATTCTGTAGCTGCATATTGTATTAGTCCCTTATTTTTAGTTTTTCTACTCTATGAAAGTGACTGCCTGGTGCCCAGTTAATTACAGTTTTACATGTCCTGGTAGATGTGACATCTGCATTGATCTTTGATCCCTTTGATTTCATTTTTATATTTTAACCAGGTCATTATGTTTAACTCATACAGATACAAATTTAAGCATTTCTTTTTCCCATAGATATAAAAGTATTTTCTAAGCACTGGAGTTTTTCATTAGATCTTATACAGAGCAGTATTTTACTAAAAATCCAAAAGGGAAGACTTTTATGTGCGCATTTTTGTAGTTTCTGATTTTTTTAAAAAACTTTTCATTGTTTATCTGCCAAGTGAAATGTTTTAAATTTGCATATGAATGGATACAGAATGTATTTTTTGTGCTGTTTAGTGTTAAGTGTGCATTTGAAGATTTTTAGCATGTAGTTGCACAAAGACTGTGCAAAGATATTTTGGAATATGAATATATGCTACACTGAAGGAAAAACATTCATAAAACTTAAATGCTATATAGAACTCTAATGCAATAGAGTAATTTTATAAACTGTGTCTGTGTCTGCTTGGATTAAATATTGAAACAACAAACATTACCTATTTTCACTGTTTTATTTCCAAATACTACATGGGAACTTGTGTATGCTCCAACCCAGAAGTTTACTGTATGAATTAAATCTTATGAAACTCAGTTTCCTTGATTCTCAGATGCAAGACCTGCCCTCCAGACAGTTTCTTGATGGCTTTCAGCTGCAACTGAGATCAAAATACAAAGGTTTTTTTCAAAAGGCTGTTGGTCACCTTGCAATTAAAAGGATTTAACGTGATGCCGATCTTCCAAAAATTTTTTGGCCTTGTACCCATTAAATTTAAAAAGCCCAATCCCATAGAAAAGTCAATAAAATAATAATAATAATAAAAATATTATTTTATTTTTTCCAGTAAGCTCAGTCCTGGTGATTGTTAACAAGGTGGAGAACCAGCTGGTGGCTGAGAAGCAGAATGTTAATGTCTTTCTTACACATTTTAGTGTGTATTAGCTTGTTTAAAGCAACCAGCATAAAGAATGGAGTACAACCTTAGCATGACCAGCTGCTGCAACTTTGTGCAACTGTGTATGCAATTTTGTGTTTCTGTATAGGACAAGTCTGGTTGGTGTAAACACTCAGATCATATTGCTCAACTTAAAGACACCAAGATAAAATCTTGCATTTCATAAACTGTTTTCAAATGATTAGTCAATGAACTCTTAACTGCTGTTACCCTGCAGGGTGAGTTCTGCCATCTCAATCTATAGCACTGAAGAAAATTCAAGCAAATTAAATGAAGGGATAACTTGAAAATACATCAGTTATTGCAGAGTAAATCTTGCATGGACACTCCCATTCAGAAATTACAGGACTTTTGTTCAGTTTAATTGAATTGATCTAAATTACTGTTTAGATGACCCCTGAGGGTGAGGAATCTCAAAGAAGTAGTTGTTACTTACAGTAAGGATGTTTTTTAATTTTATTTGCAATGTGATCTCCTTATGTGTTCCATAATCAGCCTTCCTTACTATTGAGAGACAGTTATGTTCTTCTCTTTCTGTATCTGGAAAGGGGACACAGTGACATCCAGGGCATAAGGGCAGTCTGAATACACACTCTGGGCCAAAAGAATTCAAATTCAGGTGCATGAGGACCCTTGAATATTGAGACTGTAACTGATAAATGTTTTGAAGAATCTGATATCATGAGGTAAGTGGCTGTTCTTTATTAAAAGAATCCATGATTCCAACAACAGTTCCTTATTGATCTCAATATTTGAGTGGGTATTTACTCTTATGTTTGTATAATTTACAAATTTCATGTTTCATTTCTGCTTTGAAATACAATACAAATCAAAGGAGTGGTCATAATGCCATCAAGTGCATATAGTAAACCTGATTCCTATTACTTGAAAGGACAGAAAAAACATTTTGCATTAAAACTTTTTTTCCTGGTACATCTTGGTCAGTAAAATATCAGTGCATTGGCAATGCTTTATGAAAGTTGATAATCACACTTAGTCCTGTATTTTGTGTAGTTACAGATATTTTTAATGGTCTAACTGAAAAAATAGTTCTTGGATCTTTTTTTTATCCCTTTAGCTTCTAGTATATCCATTCTCTCGTTCTAATTAAGCCTCATTGGTGGCCATTTTTCTTTTTAATATTTTTTGTTAATCTCTAGACTTGAAAAAAATGTTCTTTTAAAGATCTATTCAGCCCTGAATTTTCTAGGTACACATGGCCATTTTTCATATATATGTACACACACACACATACACAGGAACTCAATCACTTCCTTTTCTTAAAATTATTCATAGTTATGTCATTTTCAGTCCACACAAAAATTCCTTAAGAGACATCCAGAGGATCATGGTTACTATCTTGGTAATACACATTCCTCTTCTCCAAATGTAGGTATTCCTTAGGTCAAGTAAAAATAATGGGCAAATAATGAAGCATTAAAGTACACCAGCTTTCACTTCACTTCACTTGCTTTGGTAGATAAATTCTTGGCTTATGACTTACTGTCCTGAAGTCCACCTCATTTCCTTTCAAAGTTTACTTTTGTTGCAGAGCTGGCAGAAAGGAAGAGGACTCCTTGTGCCTCAGGTGCAGTGCACAACCTCATGCACGTGGGCACAGATTGTGCAATACTCTAGTGGTAATCCTGGATTAACCAGTCTCTTATTGCCTGCTCCTTCTGGATCATGCCAAACTGTGTTGCCATGTTCTAAACCTTACTAAGGAATTAATCTGATTGGCACTCTCCTCTGTGTTATTTTTCATAATAGTTCATCATGGAGCCTCAAGAACAGCTGGGTTGGTACAATTTGTAGTGTGAGGGTGGGATGATTTAGCAAGAAGGGAACTCCTTAATCTCAAATGACCCACAAATCTAACATGATTCATCAAGTGCTGTCATTGCATGTGGTTCTATATGTTGACTTTGAGGAGAGTGCTAACTTCTGGCAGGAGTGTAGGAGGAACTGATGAGAAAGGGTCATATGGTAAACTATTGCAGCAACATTTGTGTAAAGATCATCACTTTCATTTTGGTCTGTCTGTTAAGTTTTCAGATGAGTCTTAATGAATGATGTGGGCTGCACCAGCCAATGGAGCAAAAGGAATTAGTGGGCTCTTTCTTGTTTATGTGCAAACTGACAGAGGGCCCCAGGTCAATTCTTTCATAATGTTAAAACTTAACAGGTAAAAGGTAGAGTTAAGTAAGTGGTAAAATGATAACTCACAGTTTGAGGAGACAGTAGGAGGATAGATGAACCTTGACCAAAAAATCAGCTGAGGAAGAGAAGATAAAACCCATGCATTACAAAGTTTGGGTCTTGCTCTACAAGGTTTCAGTGTGTGGAATCCTGTTAGCAGTGCCAATGGCAAGTTTGATTCATACTGGAAACTTTGGGTGAATGAAAATGCTCCAATGTACCAGTCACACAACAGAAATGCACCTGAGAACACTTTATTTTTTTTTAAAAAAAGCAAGTTAACTATTCAAAATACAGTTAATTGGGAAATGTTATTTAATATTCTGGTCCTAGAAAGTATCAAGACAGTGTCAAGATTATGTGTGTGGGGGGAGTGGTTCTGGGAATTAGGTCTGCAGGGTCTGTAGCAGTTCCATCTCTCAAGGTCTTTTTCTTGGCATCATCCTATAAAGTGTATCTCTTGACTGAAACATGCTGAGTGCGATGACATTGGTTAGAAATATTCAAGATAAATTACTCATGGTAGAAGTTTAGCTGGCCCTGCTAGCAGTGTAGGATCTTCTTGACCCTGATGTTCTGCCATTTGATTGGTTTTACTTAATAACTCTTTCCTTTACCACAGCATTGTACAGGTCCCTGGAGTGCCTCCATTCCTTCCTTTGGTTTGATAACCCAGTGAAAAATAAGGCCAGCCACATTTTCCAGAGAGCAAAGAAACTGAGGATTTCAGAGAGAAGATACAGAAGTACAGGACATGGCTGCTGAGGTACTTGGTATGTGACCCCAGGTGTGCCAGCTCCCTCTCTGAGCAGGGACATGGCACCCACGTGCTCTCACCCAAACAGGAGGACTCAGGGTGCTGGTATGGGTTATGCAGGCTCGCTAGCAGGAAAGCGTCCGTACGTTTTCTCTTCAAAATGAATGTTTCTTGCCTGTGCTAAGATGAGCTTGGGGCTTTTGTGCATATTGAAATAAGGTTTTTTCTCTGAGGGTGACAGAGGTTTTGGATAGACAAAGAGTGCCTGCGTGGGAATCATATTATTTATGACAGAACAACATAAACTAATGCCAGATAAGTCATGTATGGACATGCTCTGCAGATAGCAAAAGCATGTTGCCTCTTTTATTGCATTACTTCCATGATGTTACAACAGAATAATAATAAAAAATTTGTATTTCATAAGCTTCTCATAAATTAAGCAATTTTAATACATACTCCATATGACTTAAGATCATGTATGCATTGACACTTTGCAAATTGGTTCAGGTTATCTTTTTCGACACATCTAAATTCTTTAACAGATTAAACAGAATTTAAGATCTGAACAAGAAATTGACTTTATATGGTCACTTCTATGCAATCAAAAGGGTATGAATTTGTTACATTAGGAGCTTGTGAAAGAAAGAAGTAACCTGCATTCATTTTCCTTTTGAAGTTTTGCTTAATGTTGCAGTAAGGCAGGCCCTGCTTGTATTGATACTGTAAAAACACAAATGATATCTAGATGCCCTTTTTCTTAAGGCTTCTTAATTTTTCAATGTTTGGAGAGGTTTTAGCTTTTTGTACCATTTATACATGTTGAATCTTATTGAGAGAGCTTTCTTCAGAAGTTTTAAGTAATTATTGTTATTATGCTGTTAGTTTTGCTAAATTAGTTTGAAGGAAAGTACTCTTCATCAGACACTGAAGTACTTGGTACCTCTCTGACATACATCTATTAGCTGTATGTCAAGAGATAGTCAAAGAGAATAAAAAGTCAAAGAGATTGTGACTTTTTAATGTGTTACTCCTTAGGGAGGAGAGGTAAAGCAATCGTTTCTTGGCTTTCTCTTTCATGTGCCTTCACTTCCCCCGTGATCCATACCTTTGTCCCAGTGACCTCTGTGTCTGCCCATGTGAGGTGAGAAGCCTCTTCTTAATGTGGCTTTCACTGTTAGTAATATTCCTGGTTTACAGATCCAGTAATACCAGACTTTTCTCACATAATACTGTTTTGTTGTTCATAGTGCAGGGTTTTTTTTAAGAGGGGCCAAACCAAACGAGTAAGGGGGAAATATTTTCAATGTGGGGTTTTTTTTGCTTTTGCTTTTTCTGCTCTAATTAAATGAGTTAAAACTAATTGATTAACTCTTCTGATTACATTTGGGTTAAAACAATTCTGCTGGAACTAGCTTGAAGTTGAGCATTCTGAATTTTATTGGTTTACTGTGAATATTTCTGGTTGTTTCTGCTTAAAAATTACCACTCTATCTTAAGGGCAATACGGGAACATTTCTGTCACTAAGTCTGTTGCCACAGTGATTTTAGCTGCCTTACCCTCTGTAAAAGCAAACTGATGGCACCAGAGAATTGCTGCAGCTCATGACTTTGTGTAACTATGTGTAATTTGTTCATTGATACTGAGTGCCTCTAGTGACAAATCCCAGAACAAACATATCTGGTTTAAGGAGAAGTTGGGGTCAGGCACTGATCACGGGGAATCACCATCGCACCGTGGGCATCTCTCCCAGTGGCGCTCGCCGAATTCAGCCTTTTAGAAAAGCCCTTAACATTTGGTGTTTAACTAAAGGCCTTTTCTTATGTGCGTGTCGTAGATTTACGTAAAGACTGCACAGACGAAACGCGAGGCTTTGCCTTCGCGTTCTTGCCGTGTCGGTGGGATCGCGGGGCCCCGCTCGCAGGCCGCGGCCTGGCCGGGCGGGCGCCCCCTGCCCGCGCGGCGGCGGCGCTGGGGGCGGC
>VZUI01047159.1:0-65734 GCA_013401135.1 Cettia cetti
TTCTTTCTTTCTTTCTTTCTTTCTTTCTTTCTTTCTTTCTTTCTTTCTTTCTTTCTTTCTTTCTTTCTTTCTTTCTACAGGATTTACACTCAGTTCCTGCTCATTGTGTGCACCCTGTCATGATGTTTATAAATAGTTGTTCAAAACAATAAGGGCTGTGCATGTCTTCAGTTAAGTTTCATGGTCTGCACTTTGCTTTTGTCTTTTTTTGTTGTCGTTGTTATTTTCTAATTTATATTCACTTGGAAAAGCATTTCCCAGAGTAATTGGCAGTGCAACAGAGGCTGTAAATGACTGGCAGGCCTGGGCATCCCAGGAAAATTAGACACTGGTCACATTCCCAGAAAACCTTCCTTGCTTTGTTGCAATCCCCACAAGTGGCATTAGCCAAACACCTCACAATTCCAGCAGAATTCCCAAAGCAATGTCCAAACCAGCAAGGCCTGCTATCTTACCCAGTGTCCTCATCCCAGTAGTAGTACCCTTTGGTAGGATATCTGTGCTCCAGTTTCTCCATTTGGGAGGTTCTGTAGAAGGTTCCAGTTTTGTATGTTTTCTTCAAGAGACGGTTGTGGATGTCTGAGAGAATGGAAAATGTCGTCCCTTTAGGATAGCAAAACCCTACTTGGATCCAGTCATTCCTAAAAATAGCAAAGACCCACATTTAAAAAGTTGTAACATAGCTATTATTTTCTTGGGCATGCTAGAAGATGAACTAAATAATTTACAGTAAGTTTTTTCCTGTCCAGTTAAAATTTTCATGGTTTAGAATGGATCAATGCAACATAAATTAGACATAACAACCATGGGTTAGTTAAGCAATGTAGGGCAGATCTGCTCCTGACTTCTACACCTGTGACTTCCATGCAGCAGGAATGAATTAGCTCTGAACTTCCAAAAAATGAACTGTGTTATCTTAGAGGGCTTCCTGGGGGAGGAAACAGGAACCTGAGATGGGTCATGAAAAGATGGTGAACTCAATGGACTTCCTGTAACAGGCATGTTCATTCTGGAAGAGCTCACGAGGTGATGACCTCACCCATTAAAAATGTGCAGTTACATGATTGTACTGGAATGTTGGGATTCAGTTCACTCACTTGTTGAAGTTGATGAGCCATATGGCCAGCTCTTCAGGGGCTGTCTTGTCCCAGTGGATGGTGTAGCCTTTCCTCAGAGTTATAACTGGCTGATACTGCTGGTAATGAGTGCTTTTGCTCAAAGCTCCTTCCAAGTAGAGTGGGTGATTGTGGTAGTCATTTTTTATTATTTTCATTTTTAGGTTGGCTGGCTTGTAGGCTTGGATGTATATCTAGATGGAAAAGAAAACAGAAACAAAAAAATAAAACAGCAATAGTTTAATGAACTACAGTGAAAGGCTCAGATACTCAATAGATATGAGCTGGTGCAAGTCCTGTGTGCTGGGCAGGGATCTGTGGGCTTTGCACTTATGTTCAATTCCTTAAGCTTCCATTTCAACAAAGCAAACTGTTTTCAGGGGAAAAAAAAAAAAAAAAAAAGGCTCATTTCCTCATCCACTGAGTTTAAGTGCTTGTGCCAGAGGCTGCAGCAGGGCTGAGATATTCCACAGCATCCTGCAACCCTCAGCAGCAGGACAGTATCTACCTCAGACATCTGACTTGTGCTGAACAAGGATCCTTCTGTCTGGATTTCAGAAGCCTGAAACCCAGCTCAGCAGTTAGAAATTGGCTGTAGTGGCACTACACACAAAAAACCCCAACTGTTGCAACACACAAGACAAAACCAGGCACTCTCAGCAGAGGAAAGTGAGGACTCTCATGGCAGCAGCGCTCAGGCCTCCTGTGGTGGGAAGAATGGTTTGGTGGTCACACACAGGATGAAAGACCATGAAAGCTGAAGTCTAATTTCGACTCATCAGCACATTTCCCATAACACTGTGGGCAACACTTCCCTCCATAAATCAGGGAAAAATAACTAGCCAAGAGCCCATGGATTTATGAATATTAATCTGTGAATACCCATGGAGCTCTCAGGAGGCTTCAGGCAGAAGTTGTTGGAGCTGTCAGCAGCCAAAGCCAAGGTTTCAGAAAATACACCACAGCATTTCTCATGTTCAAAGCCACCTGTGCAGACATGCTGATAAATAAACACTGAGAACTTTGAAGACAGATCATTTCTACAGGTCAAGCTTTAAAGTGCCAACACATTTTAAGTAAACCCAAGTGATAATGATACTGCAGGGTAAGCAGCCTTACCTGTGCAAAGTGCCCACTGCAGATGGAGCCTCTCCAGTCGGGCACGTCAATGCAGTCAGGGTGCTTGATTAACCAGTTATCTTCCTTGATCAGGTATGAGCCTGGATATTCTGACACAGAGCCATCTACATCATGAAAAACTGATGTTTTGTCACCATCCATATCCAGATCATTGAACCACGGGCCAGGTTCTCCAAAGAAGACTCTTGAAGTAATCTAAACAAAACAGCGGAATAAATTTGCATCTCCAGAAAAGAATTCTTCCCTTAGAGTACAAGAAAAGGATGCTCTTGGTCACCGCAGTGGCTCAAATTACCCATTTTCTGACTAAAAAGGTGTGTTTGACTTGTCAGGCAGAGCAGACACACATTTCCCTGCTGATCATGGGGGAAAGGCTAAGGAAAACACAATTTCAGCCTCACCAGTGGAAAAGTTTGTTTTAAAATTCTGGAGGAAGGTTCAGGAGACAATTTCATGAGAACCACTTCACTCATTGTTTGCTAACACAGTTTCAGAGTTCCAAGCCACATGAAGTCATACCAATGTGGGAAACAGTCAGCCCTGGGAAATGGCTGCTCAGGCAACTTCTGACTGGTATTTTTATCCAGCATAAATAAATGTCATGTCACCAGCCTGCCTCGTGCAGTGTGAGAGAGACCAACCAACACTTTTAGGGGAATTTTGCCTTTCCCATCATATTTGGCACTGGTCAGCACTTTTCCTGACCTGTGAGCGAGACTGCTAATTTTTTGAAAATTAAGCAACACAAATCATTTCAGCCCAACCACTTTATTTATTTGTTTGTTTGTAATGTTTGGCAGCTGGATTTAACAGCTGCTAAAGGTGAACTTCAGGAAAACAGTTAGCACGTCGTTGTGCAGGCAAATATAAAAATAACTCAAAAGAACAGACCCTGGGACAGGTTCAGACCAACACCCAGAGGTACATACTGTAATTCAAAATTTGGCAAACTCCTTTTAGCTGGACTCTGTTCTCATTTATGTCTGCAGAACTGGAGTCTGGAATTACCCTGGTGTGCAGTGCTGCAGAATTACCCTGCATCAGCTCAGTTTCACTGGCTGTTCCCCAAAATCAGTATTTTCTATTGCTAGGTCAGTCAGGCCTTCCAGAACAGACTTCCTTCTGTTGCTTTAATATTATACCACTGTTGAAAATAAAGGGGGGCCGATTCTTCAGTTTCTGAGTCGTGCAGAAATGGAAATTATTTTCATGTCAATGTTTTGAAAACATTTGTCAATTAATGAACAATGTCAGTGAAAACATTTCAATGTTTTCAATGTTGTTAAATTTTTAAATTTTTTTTTTAAACTGATGCCTGCATCTGCTTTGCTGCAAACCTGACAGACAATTGGATTTCCTTATTTCACCCATCATATCTCCTCTTTTCTTTTTTTTTGTGAGACTTCAATGTTGCTATATTTTTTCATTAATTTTTTTAACTGATGCCTGCATCTGCTTTGCTACAAACCCCACAGACAACTGGATTTTCTCCTTGTTTCCCCCATCATATCTCCTCTTGCCTTTCATCGTGGGACTGCTGGCAAAGACAATCGTCGAGCCCTGACATTTTCTCCTTTTTTGCCCACCACCCCATTTCCCAGGCACGAGGGGCTGCCAGGGAGGAGGGGGGACTCACGGGGACATCCTCGAAGCGGAGGGCGGTGACGTTGTTGTTGGGGCAGCTCTGCCAGGCGTTGTTGAGGCGGAAGGCCAAGGCGCTGGTGTGCCGCCCGTCCAGCGCCGCGAACTTGCGGAAGGTGCAGTTCTGGACGTTGATGGGCCCGTCGTAGAACTGGATCCCTCGGATGGGAAAGTCCCTGAAACACATTTGAGAGACTTGCATCAGGAGGAGATGCATTCTAGACACGCACAGTCCCACAGAGCTGGTTTTGTGGCTGCTTTGTTTTCTTGTAGCCTGTAGGATGACTGCTAAGTTCCTGCTTTGGAAGAGAAGGGATTTCCCCTCTCTCCAGCTCTGTAAAGTCCTCTTATCCTTGCAAGTTCAGCTCAAGTTCTCTCGTGTTGAACAGATCATCTTTATTTAGTCTGTACTTCTCCAGGGGAGGAAGTAATAGCAATGCCAAAGGATTGACCTAAAGATGAATAAATTCATGTTTGCCATCAGAAATGAGTTCTGCAGCAGTGAAACCTGAAACTCAGCGGACTCCTTGGGGTGAGTAATGGCAGGGCTAAAAGAAGTCCCACCACATCTTTCAAAGGGATTTGGAGAGAAGCATTGCAATCAACTGCAATTAAAAAAAAATGGTTTGGAAACAAAAGGAAAGGTCCTACAATCTATAGAGCTAAGAAGAGTTGGTGGAGTGGATTAATTAGTCTTAATCAGCCGTTTCTGATATCATCTGCAAGTTAAAGAAGACACCATTTTCACACGAATTAAATGAACAAGGTGCTTAAGGTCTTTAAGGGGCTAAGATAAGACATTTCATATTTCACTTACAATAAATAAATTTGATCCCTTCCTTGTATGATCCCTTAGAGAATTCCTGCCTGCTCCAGTGCATTTGTTCTGAGTTTCTGTATGCAACATCCAAGACAAGATATGTCCACATATATATATGTGTAAAAGATATTAGGAGAGTCATAGCAGAATAGGTTTTCATTGTTGGTTAGTTTATAATAAGTCTCCAGCATCTTGCTGCCAGCAAAATTGAGGCCTGAAATATGGCAGAAAAGCATCAGCTGTTTGCTCACTGTGGGGCTACCATTAAAGTAACTGTGTTTTTAGGAAGCAAAAGCATTGCACTGGCAAACCAATCTGTAGGACCAAGATCTGGGAAGAGGCCACACATGAAGTTCACTGGCCATTTCAAAACTGCTTAACAAAGGCATCAAAGTCTTTGCAGGAGCAACAGCAACAGCAGCACTGAGCACACCCATGACCACAGACAAGCCAAGGAAGAGGCTTTTATGAGCCTTCCTGGCAGCTGATGGAGCTGAGCTCATTGCTCAGCACTGCTGATCTCACATTCAGAGGTGCCCTGCTAGCACAGAATAGCTTTTGCTGTCCTCTCAAATCCCCTTGCAAAGGGGAGGGGGAAGGGAAGAGGAGCTTGATCTGTCTTGGCAGCCTGCAAGGATGTACCTGCCAGCAGCAGCTGCACAGGGAGGACTCTGGGATTGGGAGACATGAAATGAAATCCTTTCTGTGTAATGGTTATTAAACTGAACAGCTCTGAGGAAACCACACTGGGCTGGAGCTTGTGCTGGGAGCAGGAACCACGAGAGCCTTGACGTGCTGAGCTCAACTTACGGGCCGATGGGCAGGGTCCTTCCCCGGTGATCCAGACCTCCAGGCCCCCAGATCTCATTGTCCATGGTCTCGGTGCCCAGGTTTCCACTCTCACCCACAAACAGGCTGTTCTTGATTTCCTGCTTTGAGCCGTCATCGTGAGGGAAGGTCCCACCACTGAGGAGAAAGGGCTGGAGGTGAGAGGGCTGCCCAGCCCCAGCGCTGTGCCCAGGCTGCCACCCAGCCTGTGCCACGCTTACCTGGCCAAGGTCAGGCCAATGCCATTGTCAGCAAACCTGCCAAGAGAAGAGAGATGCTTCACAAGAGATTTGGGGTTGCTTTGGTTTATCATGTCCAGCTATAACAGGCAAACTAGTGGAGGACAGCAGGGATTAATTACTGTACAGTGAACAGGGGGAGCTCGGGTGTTTCCAGACTTGTTCCCTGCCCAGTTTTAGAAGATCTCTTTTGACACATCTTGCAGAACATGAAGGAGCAGACACACACCTGATTGCTCCAGCTGGGGTTAAGATGGTGATTACTAGCCATAGTTTACTTGCCTGATAAAGCTTTATCCCTTTGTTTAATGATCACACACTTTTCTCTGGTAGATAAAAAAAATCATGTTTATCTCCCACTCCAACCAGCTTTCATTATTTAATGGTGCTTTGCCTTACACACTGTGCTTCCCTGTCTTCACAAACTGCTTCAATAAAAGAGCTTTGCAAGGGGATTAAAAAAAAAAAAAAAAAAAAAAAGAGCAGCTTGGCTTCTCTTTTATCAACAGGAGTACAGAGATCAGAGCTTCCTTATTAAAAATAAAAACAAAAATCAGAATATCTTTTTATTTTGCTGAAATTTCAAGATAAGATAAATCACAGATATTGACCCTTGACTCCTGCTTAGAGAAATGCTACAATGACTTGATAGTTTGAGTCAGTCTTGATGGTGTCTTGACACCAGCATCAATTCTCACGTGTGTCACTGATCCTGGCAGTGGTTTGGGAGCAGATCCCCTCACTGTGCTGCTGTCTGTAGGTGGCAGCCCTTCCCACCCTATGGCCTTCTTGCTTCTCTGCAGGCCACATTAACGCTGGCCCTGTTAATGGGATACATAAGTCTTTCTGTAGCAATAGAAATGGAAATGGAAATGGCTATAAAGACAATTACAGTTTGATGGCTGCTTCCTCCAATTCACACACACTCAGAGATTTGCTGCTGGAAGCTCATAAAGCACTTGGTGTTTTAGCACCCTCCACACGCTGCCTTTGCTCCATCAGCAATGCAAATGTGACCTAAGTGGGATCTGTGAGGACAGCACTGGCTGGCCGTGGAGCGGGGAGGATTCTTGTGGGTCATAACAAACATAAACTGTGTTGCTCAATATGACATTTCTGAGTGTTTTGCTGCAGCCCCATTCTCACCAGGTCACAGCTGCCAGCTTATCCCACTGGTTGCTTTAAAAGGTTTGGGTCACTCGAAGGTAAGGCAGCTCTGGCTGGAATTGGACACCAGATATCAGCGTGGCAGCCATTCGCACCAGGGTTATCACAATATACCGGTTAAGGGGCTCTTTCCTTTTTCTCCTCTTCACTAGGATTGATATCAGGAGCTTGGCTCAGAAACAGAAACTGCAGCAGATCATCTGTTTTCAAGTGCAAAACAGGTATCTGCTCTGGCCAGTGCAGGAAATGGCCGTCAAAGAGCACAACACACACTTGCCCAGACTCTCTCCCTTGCTGCTGTGATGCATAGTTTTATGTCTGCTTCAGCAGTACCTGCTTATTCAGCATTACACTGAACCACATAAAACTGATCTGTGACCAGGCTGAGCCAGGAAAGGTGGTGCATTTCACTGCTCTCTTTGCAAAGCAGTTCATTTTTCATATTGAAAAAAAAATTAGGTTTTATTTTTAGTTATTTGCAGTGTGTCTGTGTGTATATTGTGACCATTTATGAATGCTGGTCAGCATCACACAGTGAAACAACCTGAGGGATCCTCAGCTCAGACAAAGCAGGTTTTGTTTGTGTAAAATAATGCCTGTGGTAGCTTAACATTTCATCTTCATTTCAATCTTGGCCATACAAAAGGTGCAAAGTGATATAAATAGTCTGAACCACAGCTACGCTCGCCATAAACACCAGGCTGAGCTCTGAGAGTTGAAATAAGGCAAAACTCACTGGCAGTTGTCCAGCCACACATCTCCACCTCGCAGCCAGGCCCCGTGATCTTGATTCTTGTAGGCAATAAAGCCTTCAATTATTGCAGGTTCCCTGGGCTTCAAAGGATCAGCATCCTTGTGTGGGCTGTACCTGCAACCAGAAGGAGAGAAGAGAGTTGGGGAGGGAGGGTGGCCTTGCTGCCTGCATGGCCCTGCTGAATATCTGGTTTATGGTAACCCAGGAGCAGCTTTGGGACCACAGTCCATCCACATAGCGTGTCTGCTCAGGCTGTGATGGCCAGACCCAGCTGCCAAGGGAAGGAAGGTCCAGGCAAGGCAGTTGTACAGACCTGCTCCAAGTTTCCTTTCACCTTTCCAGTATTGTATTGCTGATATATTGCTGAAAGCATGGAAAGTTTGTTATTGCTCCCAAAAGTTCCAGATATTTTTTTAATTCCTTACTGCTATCCTTTAGCATGTTCCTGTTATTTAGATAAATATCCTTTTGTTTTCCCTTTTGAGCATTCTTATCTCCTAACTCTGGCTATACTATGGCCATGAGTACCACTGCCAATTTTTTCTTGCTGTGGAAAGGAATTTAAAAATCTTGGAGAGGGGCTGAGAACATGTCCTTCACTACTCCCACTACACAGAACACACGTACAAGTTTTATTAACCCTGAAGTTCTCAGTATGATGAAATATAGGCCTGATTTGGTGGGAAAAAAAAAAAAAAAAAAAAAAGCAGACAGAAGCAGAAACTGCAACAGTGTGCCCTCAGCTGCTCCCTGACAGCCACTGCTTGGGCCACAGGATGTGAGCAAGGTGATGCTGAGCTTGACTGTCATTTACCCTGTCCTGAGGCACCACGCTCCTTTCTGCTGTTGGAGAGCATCCTCCATCACACTACACAGCTTAGAAAAGCTGACAGATGAGTACCCAACTCAGTGCCAGCAATGGATGGTCCAGAGATTAAAATTCATCACTCACCATGGGTAGTGAGGCCAAGCTGTCAAGTTGCTAACAGATATTCAATAGCACTTTGCTTTGCTTAATAAGCCATCATATCAATCTAAAACTGAGCATCAGGCTGATAGGGTTCCAATAAATGAATATTGCTTTGGCAGCTTCATCACTGTGAATTTACTTTCAGAGACAGATTTAGTATCAGCTCTTGTGAATTCCCCAGGCATGGTTAAGTACAGATATTTTGAGATGGATTCCAATTTCATTCACATCCATGATAACTGGAGGAACACTACAGGGTCCAGAATTTGACTTGGACATTTAATGCTGTAACAGAATGCAGAATAATCTCTCCAACTCTGTCACTGTCCAGCCTAGCTCACAGTTTGCTCCAGCCAGCCCAGCTTTAGTCATTTATTCAGTTCAGTCTTGACACATGAAAAGTGGAAAATGGAATAAATAATCTGAGCTGCAGTTTATTCTGGTGGGTAATCCCCAAGCACAACCATGACTGCATTATGAATTGTTTGGCTTCCAAGGGCCATTCCTGCCCTTGTATGGCAAGGGAGAAATTGCCTTTTGTAACCACTAACTGCGCCTGTGGCAGCAGGCAGTTCCCCAAGGCACGTGTTCAGCTGCATGGAAAAGCAGCATCAGGCTCCCAAGAGTGGGCTGCTCTTAAGTTATTTCTTTAGCAGCTACTTTTACCATTGAATTAATCGCTTGAATTAACTGAGCATTAAAATAATGTAAATAAAATTCACTTTTGAACATCTTTGAGCATCAGCTGCTAGCTAGGGTGCCGGGGTGATGTGGATAACTGATATCTGAGCTCCTGACTGGGCTCCCCTGGGAAGGAAGATGGATCCCACCCCCTGTAATGCTTCCCAGTGCATGACTACAGTAGTCTGGGTAACCCACACCCCAGAGATGAGAAGGAGACTAAGTTGTCATTCTCCCCTGCTGACCAGAGGCTTTCAGCAGGTTTCTCTTCCTTACAAGGTTTCTTCTGTCAAGAAATGCAGTTGTGGGGGAATGTAGGTTAGGGTGCAACTGGAGACAATTGGTCTGTTAGGAAAGAAACTATGGAATTTGAGAGTATTTAAGTCCTTTTACATGTTTGGGGGTTGGTAACTAATGAGATACAAGAGTGCAAGTGCAGCCCTTTCATCAGCCTCCTCTGGGGCCAGCTCAGAAGCCACCAGACCACAGCAGGTCTGCTGTTATGATGCAGTCTATAGAGAGGTTTCCATTATTTCTAAATTACTCCATTACACCACAGAGAGGCTGTGCACAGCAGCAGAAATGAAGGATCACTCTGTGTATTTAATTGTGGTTGTTACTGCAGTGTCAGGTTTGGAACCAGACTGAAATCTGAAATCAAAGCATGAGCTCCATGATATAAGCACTCCATGTTCAAGCAGATTCTAAAAGAATGAATAAAAACAATAGCATTCCCAAGAAATACTTAAATTTCTTATTCCTAAGAAACTCTTGCTGCAAGTCCTGCCCAGAGGGAGTGTTGACCATGCAGTGAATTTTCTTCCTTATCTAAAAAATTCAAAAATCAGTGGAACACCCTAGAGCAAATGTGAAGCCAGCTCAGCCAGCTCAGCTCACAGCTAAAGAACAAGGATGAAACCAGAAGGGTGTGGATGTTGAGGGTCCCTCATAAAGGAGAATGGAGAGATGAAGTCAGAAATGGCAAGGTGTACCTAAGTGAAGACCTTTCCTCAAAAAGAGCCACCCCAAAGGCATTGCAATGATTCTTGTGAGCTCCCTTCATATCTTTCAGTCAGTGTTTTAGAGAAGTCTTTTCCAAATCAAACTAAGCAAAACACCTTACCTCCCAGAAATCAGTGTCAGGATAGGTCTTTTGTCCTTGGCAGAGGCTGGCGTGGTTTTAACACCATTATCGATGATCATTCCAGCCTAAAGGAAAACAGAAATGCAATTATCACAGCATATTTATAGATTTGACAGCTCTTTCCATCTCCAGACTCTACCTCCAATTGTTCTAAGCCCCAGTCACGCACACGATGCTAAGAACAGCATGTGAAACAGGTGTGTCAGGACTATCCAGACTGGCATATACCCCCCAAAATTGCTGCAAATTTCCAAAGCCGCACTTTTCTCATAATTGCATGAGTTACAATACACCTAGAGCTTCTGCTTCAGCTAAGCCCTCGGTAACACAGCCCCACAACAGGGCACGCTGAGGAGTAAATAAGCAGAGAAGGCGATTAGACACAGCAGCCGTATTTATCCCTCTAGAAGCTGTTCAGTTAATTGCCAGCATTGGCAGTTGAGGTGTATAATTAGACAAGCTGCCAGCAGATGCTCCTGGAGGCAGTATTTTAGGAGCAGAGAGGCAGGGAAGCAGCCTGAGCAGAGGGGAGAGCTGCTCTGGATGCCCAAGAGCCAAGCCGAGCAGGTGCTGGCTGGCTCCGAGCGCTCCCGCGCCAGCCCGCGAGCTGCCTTATCTGCAGACACAAACAAGCCTGCAGGAGCTCCGAGTGGAACAGAAAGCACTAATAGCTTGCAGGCCCGGGGAGCTGGAGCGAGGGGATGGTGTTTGTTCCGAGGGCAGCGTTCCCGTTGCGTGCAGACTCACCCGGTAGTTGGAATGCGCGCGGTTGTTGGAGAATTTCCCCATCGGCATGTGCTCGGAGTAGCCGGGGGAATACATGCCTGCCGAGGGGCCTGTTGGCACGTGGTGCAGGACAAACCAAAAGCCTGTTTCCTGAGAGAGAGGGAAAAGGGACAGCTGAGGCTCTGCTGCTCTGCACTAGCCCCAGGAGAGCCCAGCAAAGCCACAAGACATACGCCAGAAGATTTCAGGACAAATCACAGACATTGACCCGTGTAACGCTCTGCAGAGAAGAGTTTAACTCACATGAACATTGACATTCACCCTTCTGATCTTCAGGGTGCCTTGGGATGAGTTTTGGCTTCAATATTGAAGCAGAAGTGAGACTTTCCAAACTTAAAAATCAAATAATTTTTATTTAGTTGCCTAAAAATTTATCAAGAGTCCTAATACGGGTATTCAAGATTTGGAAGCTTTGGAAAGGCCATCTCTCTCTGTTTTAGGCTTGATTTTCTTGTTTTTATGTCTTCTCAGGACAATAAGGGCTCCTGATGTGACCAAAAATGCCTGTGGAATTAGCATTAGGGCTGACTGAAATTTCAGAGCACCATTACTGTACTGCAATCAACAATATCATTGCCAAAGGCTTCTCTGTGACTCCACAGTCACATTTATTTAATTTATTCAGGCTGCACACAGTGGAATTTTGTTAAATCCAGCTCTAGAAACAGCAAGTGGCAAGAAGTGTGGAGCAAAAGTAAAACCATTCTTTTTATTGGTGGCACCAGCCACATTAATGTGCGTCTCAATCAAGTAGCATCAAAAATGTCTGTGTCACAAAAGGAGGTTGTATTCCAGTGAGAGCCTCCCTCAGCCTTGCAGGGTTGTCACTGGCCTGAGCTGTTACCAAATAAGAACTTGTGCACTCACTTCAGATCCAGCAGCTGCACAGTTTATAAGGTTGTTGTGTGGGTTGGCTATCCAGAAGGTGGATACAGCACTGCAGGAAAACAAAGAATAACACAAAATGACACTTTGAGCACACACCGGAGTCACCCATAAACTCCCCCAGTGTGGGCAGGGCTGATACCTCCCCAGATAAGGAGCCCTGCCTTGGGGCAAGAGGAATGTGTTTTGTCTCATACCTCATGTCCTCTGTGGTTCGACAGAGAACATGGCCTTATCTTTTAAAACACCAAGTATTAAATGAGGAATTTCGACTGCAATTCCAAGCCTGCTGTGAAGCTGTCAAATGTCAATCATGTTTTATGATAAGGTAAATATGGTGTTGCACAAGTCACAGAAAAGAACTTTGCCCCCACATAAGCCCTAGGGTTCATTAGAGACTCGTTTAATCAAGGAATCCAATGAATTTCCTATTAAGGGCTTTCCAAGTGTACCCCCGTACCTGTCTTTTCCAAGAACTGCTGTGATTGATTAACTTTATTTGCTCCCACCCTCCTGCACATTTCTTTTGGAACAAAAGCATTCCATTTGTCTAATGCACATAAAAGACTCTTAATTGAATGATTCCCATCAAGGAGGACAGATCAATCCATCCATCACTGTCCACCCTGTGACATACAGAATTCATTAACCATCAGGAATGGGAAACATCCAGCACCTACAGCCAGCAGACTGGCCCCTAAATTTGCTGGGTGAGAGATGCCCTTCTGCAGGATATGAACCTATGGAACTCTTATGAGTATTTTAATCTTGCCATGATGAACTTCACAGGGGTTTTAGGCCAACTGATTTTGCTGATGCATTTCCGTTTGTCTGACTTTATCATGAAAACACAGCAAATTTTTTCTATTTTGGGCGTGGGACTGGCCTAGAAATAAACAAAATTGGATTATTTACAGACCACCTCCTGCTGCGTAGGCAAGGGCAAGGACAGTGTATTTCCACAGTGACCTGTCTTTCAGCCCAATCCTGTTCTTCAGAGCCACATGGATTGGGCAGGTTGTGGTGCCATTTGGCACAGTTCTGTTGTTTTAATTCCTAGCAGCAGCTCCCTGCCTGCCTCTCCCAGGCTGATGGAGCCACAGCTGGTGCTCAACCCCTGTCCCTGCACTGGGATTAGTGCTGGTGTATTTGTGCACTTCCAGGCCGGAGGAGCCCAGAGCAAAACAAGCTGAGCTGTTGTTATGATCAGACCTTGAATTCTTTTATAAAGGAACACATGGCAAATCAAAGTACCATAACACTTTTCCATTAGAAAGTGCTTGTTCATGCAACAGTCTTCAAAATGACACACAAAATATGTCCCCATGAATTATAAATGAATTATCAGTGGAAAATGAGCACAATGACTAATTAATCCTTCTTTTAAGAATGGGGACATTAGGTGTATTTTGTAAACAAACATGGATGTGAAAAAGAGCATTGCATGAACTCCTCTCTCTCCCTTGCCAAACTAAAAAGTTAAAAATACCTTTGAACAAAACCTCACTCAGTTTGTTCTGAGGACAAAATGGATGATAATGAAATCTTTTCAAAATCAGCTGCCAATTGAGAGGAGCATGAATGTCAGAACATGGCCCATTCTGAATTCAGCAACTTTTTGCTGAGCCATTGGGTTCAAGATTCCACAAGGCACAAAGCAGAGCTGCACACTTTGAAAGAAAGATTTACAATAATTCAGATGGGAACCATATCAGTGGACTTTATGCAAAAAGTTAAAAGTATACCCTAGGTCTGTAGACATCTGAATAGCACAAGGATAAAAACCCCAAGGAAACTGCTCTCCCAAATTTGGGGCAAACAGCCCAGAGCCCTACAGATGTCTATGTAATCACATACACAGAATGCTGTCTGTTATGGCTAAGTCCTGCAAGGAGAAGGAAGAGGAAAGGAAGGCTCCCCCTCACCTGCAGTCCTGCCTGGGCTTAGGGATGTAGCCTGGGTAAGCTCCCTCTGTGATCAGCTTGCACATCCTGCTGTCACGGTCGGAGGGGAGCAGCGTGCTGGGCTTAACCAGCAGCCCGAGGCAGTGGTCAAATGTGTTCCTCTCTTCTGGTCCATCCTCCGTGAAAAAACAGTGGCCCAGAGCATCATAACCCACCACATCCTTCACCTGAGTGTACAAAACAAAGGACAGTGTTAGGGGTTTGTGCCTCAGCCACTGGACAATTAGAACAAACTTTAGTGTGATGGCACATAGGAGCCTCAGCACCCTTTTGAACTCAGGATCTATAACCAAAACCAAAAGCAAGATCCCTCTCAGCCCTTAAGAGCTTATAGTCTAAGCAATAACTCTAGCACTTAATTAGAATTTGTCATCACCTAGGAAATGCTCATTCCATTCTTTTGTTTGCCTGTGAAATCAGAGCCTGTCTTAGCATGAGGCTGGAAAAAACACAGGGTGGGGGATGAGGAGAGGAATTAGATGTTCAAATCACATCTGGGCTCATTCATCTTGATGTGGAGTTACATGAGCAGCTACATATAATGCAACTCAAAAATGCAGCTGAGATGAAAAAATATTTTTCCAGGCTATCAGAGAGACAAAGTTGTTTTCCAGACAGACTGGTTTGTTTTAGGTTTGACCTGATCTTTGTTTTCAAGTTGTTGACAGAAGCTTTTCTTGACCCTGAAACAAATCAGCTGGTGTTAATCAATGCTGCTTTGTTTTGGTTTGGATGTTGTTAACATCAGGGCACCGTTGGTTGGACAGAACACCCCTAACACCCCCGGAAGGTCTAAGAGCAGGAATGTGAGTTTGAAGCCCAAGGACAGGATAAGATGGGAAGCAACAGCTCTTGGACACGCAGCAAGTGTGTCCAGCAAGTCAGTTGTCAGTGGATATATCCAGGATATAGAAAATTAATTTCAGGTCTCCATTGACCACGGGGAGGCCTGGATATCCTGGGCTCTTCCCTTACTGTTCCCATCAGCCACCACCCGTCAATCACCCTTGATTCAGGAAACCTCCCTGGTGAAGGTTAACCTGCCACAAATGTGTTCCTCTAAATGCTTCTGATGGAACAGTGGTTGTAAGGGGACAAAGGACACTGTCAACCTGGATAGACAACCTGTTCATCATGGTGTCACTGAGAGACCAAGTGCTTGGGCATTCAAGTGCTGGAATTGCTTTTGTAAACAGGCTTGAATCATCTTTGTCACCTTCATGCCTCATTCCTGAGGCAATGAGCACCAATTTCAAATAAAATCCCAGGATTAGTGTTGAAATGATTACAAATCTGTTTTCACATGAGAACAAACACTTTTCTTGCCAAATCTATTACCAGCTTACAACCACACAGACTTCTATTATGTAGTATCTGTGTTCCAGTGTAAATACTCAAATCTCTGAGCACAAGTCATCACAGTAAATTAAACACTGCTAAAATGACCTGCAAAATGGTACATTCCATTAAGCTACCTCACTGGAATTCACTGGGAAATGTATATAATATCTATTGGAGTCATCAGAGACCCATGTGGGTGTCTTTGAATATAACTGGGAGAGAAGGAAGAGGAAAGGAAGGAAATTAGAGTCAGAAAGCAGATGAGGAGATTGTGGTGGGGTCACCTGATGAATCAGGGCACGGAGTTGCTGACTGCAGATGGGTATCAGAGCCCTGAAGCAACACCTAAGTGATGCAACATTTGGAGCATGTTTTCTGTGATGCAACAGAACAAACTTGATCAGATTGCTTTAGTCCACTGGGGCTTTCTTTTCAGCCATCAGCAATAATGATGAGGTTAAAAAAATCAAAAGAAAACAAGTATAGGTAGAGCTTCATATTCACACATTTTGATAAACAAAATCAAGAGGGATTATATTGACTAAATAATGTCCTAAATTATAAGATTTCTCTTGGGTGCCTTGTCATGGAGGCAAAGTATGATCATTTAGGGAATTGTGGTTGTTCAATAACAGTAAGAGAATCAAGTTGCTTTCATCAGCTGCATCAGTCTGTCTAAATATCACTGTGCCATCTTGGCTGGAAAAGCCTGAGCACATGGATTCCTATGCCATGGATCCCCAATGGCACAGTTGTTGCCCAGACAAAGTACAAGAGACAAAACTATTTCCAAATTCTCTGCATGAGCCCATCCATCTGACTGGTAAGAAAATCTCCAGGCTCTGGGTATTTGGTTTGGCAACAGGGAATGAAGATCTCAGCTCCAGAAGCAGCTGCAGCTCATCAGCAGCTGTGCAGCCTCTGTGCAGCCTCTGTGCAGCAAGAGGATGTGTTTATGGTGCCACTGGTGACAGCCCATCACAGTGTGACAAATGAAACCTGCAGTGCTGCCCTCCCACTCTGCACATTAATTGTGTACTAAGCCCCTCTACTGGCAGCTTCAGATTGGGCAAATGCCACATGACCCTGAATGACTTATACAATTTATATAGTAAAATGTCTCTTTTATTCAGAAGCCATGTTCATTTGGTAGGTTTTCAAGATCGTGTTATAAACTTAGAAGGACAGAGGTCAAACCCAAAACCTCAGATTCATAAATAGCAGAAAAAAGCTGCTCACTTCTGGAACCACAATTTAAGTGCCCTTTGTTCAACTTCTGTGCATTTTAATTATGCCTGGGACTCTCCCTTCCAATGCTGGCACTTCTAGAGGTATGAATTCTAATGCACAGTGACCATCCAGGTTACAACTGCCAATGATATGTTTCCACTTAGAATTCTGTTATATATAGCAGCAGGGCTCTTGACAGTACAAATTCTCCTCTTCAGGGCTTGGATACACTTTTTCCTTCTGGAATACACTGCCATTTCACTGAATGGGTGAGAATCCTTTGCCTAGAGAAATCCTGCACCTTTAAGATTTCCTTGAAGATCAGCCAGTCCCCCCCAGACTCTTCTGCCCTTCAGGACCTGCCTCCCAAGGGACTCTGTCAACCAGGTTCCCAAACAGGCCAAACTCTGCCCTCTGGAAATCCAGGGCAGCTGTTCTGCTGACCCCCTCCTTACTTCCTCAAGAATAGAAAACTGCTATTTGTGATCACTATGCCCAAGACAGCCTCTAACCCTCACATCACCCACAAGTCCTTTTCTGTTCACAAACAGCAGGTCCTTACCTCAAAAACAAAGGCACCCCTAGATCTGGGGAGAATCATGTTCTTGATATCTCTGGTGTGCTGTAACTTTTCTGGTAACCGTCCATCATTCTAGAGATTTATCCTAAAGGATTTCTTGTTATGGAGTGCATCTCCAGCAAATCACAGCTCTGTGAGTGCTTAATGTTATGACTGGCATTGCAAACCCAAACCTTTATTACAGGAAAGATGAGGCACACTTAAAGCTTCTGATTATCCTCTTTAAATAGCAAACCCTGTGTCTACAGAAAGATCCAACCACTCATTAGAGATGTCTGCAGACACTGCAGCACCCAGACACATGCTCTGTCCACTCTGAGTCACACACAGCCCCCAGTGCCACATTGGCAGGTTGAGATGCTCCTTGTATATCCAGGGTGGGAAGAGTCAGGCAATGGTTTTAACAATAAAACACATAATTCTGCAAGAATAATCTGTATTCATGCTGTGAGGAAGTTTTTTTGCTGCTGTCTTTATCCCTAAGGCAGACACTGGAACTTCTTACCAGTAAACCATTGGATCCATGGACAGTGACACAGCGGGAGAAGGTGTTGTGGATGGAGGTTTCCTTCACATAGGTTGGAGGGTTGTAGCCTCCTTTCTCATCCACATCTCCAGCCATATGGAAATGAATTGGGTAATGCCCCATGGTCTGTTGGCCCATGTATTTCAGTTCTAGACCTTCAATGTGGGTAGCCTTAAAACCAAGACCAATCTGGAGAACAAAAGAACAGCAGTCAAGAAACACAAAAGTCTTTTGAGGGCAAGGAGAGGGAACAGAGGCACAGGGAGGGTTGCATTTTATCTCTATCTCTGTATGGTGGCTAAGGAGACCAGAGCTGCTCTTCGATTTCCCCACTGCTGCCATAGACACATTTAACTTAATTGTAGAAGGAAAACAATTTATATTTAGAATTGTCCATGGGTTTCAGCCAGCTGAGTTCAAATCAAACTTCCTGGGCTGAGCACCACCAGAATCTAGGGAAAACTGGGATTCGGATGTGAAAACTTTATCTCAGGTGTGTTGATCACCAGCTTCACTGGTTGAGCAATATCTGCAGGGGCATGAGAATGCACTTCAAAGCCAAAGGACAGGCAGCAGCCAGAGGGTGGATCTGCTATACTGTGGGGAGAGGTTTGCTCAATGGCTGGTGAGGAATTTTTCCCTTCCTGCATCCTGGTTTCCTTAGTACATGAAGGTGCAGCTGGAAGGAGAAAAGGAGAAGCAAAGGGCTCCAGCCTTACCTTGATGTGTCCCCCAAAGGTGTCAAAATCAAAGAAGGAGCACAACTTGCTGCTGTACTCGTAGCACTGCTGCTCCATCTCGCCCAGCACCACCACGTTGCGGCTCAGCAGCCCCACTTCGGCCCGCATGTCGACACCATCGACCACCTCACCCATGTGCAGGTATGTGGCTTTCCCTAAAGGAACCAGATCCAGTTTCAGGATTACTCTGCCAATGCTGCTGGCTTCCCAAGGACTTCCTGTGGTGGGGCTGCTGTGCTAATGGAAGGAGCAACCGAGTCAGCACAAACTGCTGGCTGACACCTCAAATGATGGAGGGCTGGAGAACAGGTGGCACCCAAGGTCTTGGTGAGATATTTGCAATGGAGGAAGTGGGATTTTTGATCTTCATTTATCCAGGGAGTTAAACCAACAGTCTGTTGGACAAAACACATTTCCTACCTTGAAAAGGAACTGCGTAGTTTGGATTACAATCAGCTGTGTATGAACAGACAAAGCAAGAAAACCCTGATGATGAAGCTACTGAAAAGTCTGCACAGCTACTGAAAAGGTTAGCACAGCATTTCCCATAGTAAGATACAGGGAGCTCCTCAGACCCCACAGCACTACTCTCAGGCAGGCATCAGTCAGGTCCTGCTAACACTGTGGCTGTTGATGTAAGCAAGGAGCAGAGTGGGCAGAAAGCCTCATAGGAATTGTGGCTTGGGACAATCACAGCCTCTCACCAAGTCTGTGGGCTGTAAAAGCTCTAACTCCCTGTCCTCCCAAACCTCTCCATTTTAGATGTACCCTCATGTCTCCAAATTGCACCCAAGGCTTCCTCCTGACCTGGTGTAGTCGGAGACAATGGGATCTTCTATCTACCCCATACCATACCTCCTTTTGTCAAGACAAATTGCTCATAACATCTTCCACACACCCCCTCCTCCACAGAGGGGTTAAAAGCACAGAAAACTTTCCCTGGCTTGACCAGGGGGAAGTCCAAGCAGTGGGGATGTCTAGAAAGCAAAGCATCTCTTTGTTGTAATTTCATTCAAACATATTCCTACTACCTCCTTCCTTCCGCAGGTTTTTGCAGAGAAAAGTCATCTGGGAAAAGGTTCATCTTACTGACTCCATTCTGTATTATTCCAGTAAAAATAAGTAAAAAACACTTTAAGTAAACACTGGACTTTAGGAATGCTACACTTGCATGTATTTAATTTCCATGGAATCATTCAAATCCTTAATTAGAAACAAATGGCAAGCCTGAAGACGGGTGATCGCTGCAAAGCACTTTCTGCTTAAGCAGAAGTGCCAAGACAAGGGGAGGACTTTGAACACTGAAACAATATTATTTTTTAACCAAAACATGACACTTTGAGTGTATAAAAAAGGTAAAGAAACACCATCCACTCCCTCTTCTCCTGAAGCTGGAAGCAGTGTAGTTTGATGGCAATACTGGGATTTGGGGAGGGTGAGTGCTCCGCCCTGCCCTGAGACTGCTGCGTTGTGGGAACAGGGTTCAGGCCACAACATGTGCCTTCTGCCTTGGCACCTCTGCCTTCAAATCATCTGATCTTGTGAAAAACACTCTCTGCTAACTAGAGGAGTGGTGATGGCCAAGGAGCTGCACACTCCTCTCAGAAATAAAGGGCTACAAGAGACCCTGGATTTGCATCTCATCCACTTTTGCAATTGTCTCCCTAGAGAGTCCTGGGCTTACCCATGCCTGTGTTGTTGCCCTGCAGCCAGTGAACCTCATCAGGTGTGTGTCCAAAACCAGACTCAACCCATCCAAAAACCAGCAGCATTGCTTCCTTTATTCATATACATGAAAGAAGCCACTGCAGTGAGTACCCTCCACATGAGGATACTCCATGCTGGAGCTTTGAGTGAGTCTGTAAAGGAGCACAGTTTCTCCTTATGGAACCATTTTTAAGCTGTTATTTTTCAGTTTTCCCCAGTGCTGACCTCTCCTTGATTTACTGAAATGCGGGAAGAATTTTAGATAATCATAAGAACATACTATTTGAAGCCACATCTCCAGGATTTGTGGCAGTGAAATTAGATAGGCAGTTTTGTTATTCCTGTGCTGAGCTCTAGAATAATAAATGTCATGCTTGCATGTATTTAATTTAATTTAACACCAGTCCAGACATGCAAAACAGGGTAAGCACTGACAGGAATGTTAAATATGGACTAACCAGTTTCTAAATATAACTTCTTGGGTGCATGTTTTTCACTCTCTGCTTTTGCTGATTTGACATGTTTGGAGATAAAAGGAGAGACGGAAAGCAATCCCCTTCCAAAGTAAAAGCGGATTTTGAATAATAGCTCCTTTAATAGGGTTTTGAAAAACAAACCACTTCTCAAGGCAGACAGAAATTCAAGCTCCCTGCAGCAAAGGAGCTGAAAGAAGTTTGTGGGAGTCAGAGCCCGGAATGGAGCCCTTGTGTGCTGCAAGTTACTGCTGGGAACCAGCACTACAACATCGGGCACTTCCCATGGGACCAGGAGCACTGTAAGGGACAAATACAGACACGTGGCACTGCCTGGGGCATGTTTGGTGGTGGGCAGGAAAAAAACCCACAGAAGAGTCTGCTCTGTGGTGAGTTCAGGGAGTTCCCACGAGGATGGCAACCTCTCACTCTGCAGAGCTACAAGCTTGAAGCTTGGCTGCTGCTCACAGCTGGCACATGGAGCTTTCCCAGAGACCAGCCAGGATATCTGAGACCCTGCACTGACCACAAGCAAGGGGTTTGCAAATGGGCACTGAAGTGATTTGATACTAAGAAGGCAACCCTGTGCTTTGAAAGTGGGAGGAATGTGTTGCTGCTTCAGCATCAAAGCCAGTGTTGTGATTTCCCAACCACTTACAAGCCCTGAGCCTCTGATTCACCTTCTCCTCCTTTGGGTTAGGGTTTGCTGCATCCCTCATGGATAGAGACTGCCCTGCCAGGCTTGTGCCATATTGCAGTCTAAACCAAACACAGCCTTGCAGTGACACAGATCACATCTCCCCACAACAGATCCATGTGATGGACTAGGAAAAACTCCCTGGCTTTGCTGCTGCATGTGTCATAGCAGTGCCTCCAGTTAGCACAATGCAAATTTACAGGGAAAACTTCCTCAGTATGTGGGCTTGCCTGGTGCAAGTCTTGATTCAGCAAAGTATAAGCACATTTCCCTGCTTATTACTCAAGACAGTGACTATTGAAGTCAGTTGTTGGCAACGACAGGGTAATTATTAAAAGGAAATAAACGTTAAAATAAACATAGATGATCCACTCATCAAGGGCATGCTTATGTCAATAAAGCCATTCAAAGAGTTTCTCCAGACTGTACAAAGGAAAACCTGCCACATGTGAACCCAGCCATAAAACCTGGGTCTTGGTCCTTATCAAACCTGGTAAGAGTGGGATTTAAAAACTATTTCAACTGCTGCAAATGTGGAAGAGTGCTCAGATCTGGTGAGTTAGATCTCTCAGAAAACCCGCCCAGGTACACTCATGCATTCCTAAATCCCTTGGCTCTAAATGGCCCAAACTGCTAAATCTCCCTTTGAGAAGTGAAACCAGCACTTGAGAGCCTGGATTTGGTGAAGATAAAGTAAAGTTGAGATTCTCCTGGAGTAATTTTTTTTTTCTCTAAAGTATCTTTTCCTCTCCTTTGGGATCTCTAGGGATACGACCTAGTGTCTCGTGGTCTTTTGATGTTTCCTAATCAAGTTTTTAAGGGAAATGTTAAACACAATTTCTCTGTTCAACCCACATGATCCACTGACAGTAAATCCTTCATGGCATCTTTATAGTCAGTTCAGCTCATTGCAGATGTCAGCCCAGATCTGACAAATTTATTGTTTTTGCCAAGCACTTGTCATCACTGATGGTAATGCCCCTATTGCTTATATTTAATAGCAAATGTTCACACTGACATCTTTCAAATCCTCATTATTCTGAATTATCTTGATGGGGTTTGCTTTTGCATCCCTAAGTCACAGGCCTGTAACACAGCATGGTTTGGGTGAGCTGGCTGGCTCCTTGAGTCACACAGCACAACCTGATGTCCTGATCAAATATTCCTCCAATTCATAACTTTCACATGAAAAATTAAGTTTTCAGCAAATAGAAATACAGCAATCAGACACAAACCCTTATGAACTTCTATGTAAACTTGAATGACGTTCTGTCAGCTCAGCTCCCAGGCAATGCCCAAAGGTAGCAGGAGCTCTGATGTTATAAAGGACAGTTTCACAAGATTTCCTGCCCTGCCCTCAAGCACCAGAGTTACCTTAAAAAAAGAGCTTTTGGCAAGTTCCAGACAAAATGATGCCAACTTCTAAACAGAACACCCTAAATCTCTAAAAATATCTGAATTTTGATAGTGGAATAAATTCTCCCATCCTTACAGCACCAGATCAATGCTGACACAGGCTGTGGATTTGCGAGACAACTATGTATTTATACTTTTAATTCGAAGTTCTCTGCATGAACAAGATCACAGTAAACTCCTTATCTCTCTAATATTTGCAACCCAATGAGCAGGATTTAAGGGATGTGTGCTTGAATTCAGAGATTCACCAGTATGTGGGATAATTGGAGCAATTATGCCAGGCACGAATAGTTTTTTCATCCTTTATCAAGAGCATATAGGAGCACAAAAGAGCATTTCATCATTTCTATTCCATGGTGAAACTTATCAGCATTAGTAGAAACTTCACACAGAGCAACCAAGATGAAGATAAGACTTGTTTCCCAGGGAAACTAGACAAAATACTTGATCTTTCCTACTATCCAGTTCTATCATAACAACACAACCCTTCCTTCCTTCCTCCCTCCCTCCTCCCTCCTTTTGCCCTGCACTGTTGTCCCTCCCCAAACCTTGTGAAGCTGGAAGATCAAACAGTTTTAATCTGTTCCCACAGTGAAAATAATCTAGGCACGAAAATGACAAGCAAAAAAAAAAAAAAAAAAAAAAAAAAAAAGAGTTAAACAAAGAATAAACAAAGAAAGCAAGTGGAGGAAAAAGTCCCATTTAAGTGAGTGACCATTTGACTGGGAGCAGGACCTGCAGATCTGGGTCCTCATGCAAACCACACTTACCCATGGGAGCCACAATTTTTACATTAGGGCAGTTACTCCAGTTAAAGAGTGCAAAAGATCAGAGCCTGTGTGCTCTCCCTCACTTTTGACACTCAGATTTGCAGATGTCCATAGTTAAATAACTAAATCCTCATAGGACCTGATGGCAATTGTGTATTAACTCCCTGAAGTTATTTTGAAAAGTTCTAATCAATCCATTTCTAGCCAGTAAAGAAAGTATGAGTTTCAGCAGGAAGTATCAAATATAACTAGGACATGAGCTAACTAATGAGTTTGACTTATTTGGCACAATATGCTAAACCATGTCTATTAAAACACTATTAAACCATGAGAGCATAAATTATATTAAATCTTGGTATGCCAAGTGGATGCCACACCAAACTGGCTGTCCTCAAAGCAGAGGTTTCTGCTGTTTTATAACAAAGGGACTCAAGTATTTCAGATCTGACATTTGGGTTTCATTTTAAAAATAAATAGAAAGGAAAAAAAAAAGATTAAAAGGGAAATAAATCATCATGGGTAGGAATGGTTTTATCATTTGTCTTTCAAAGGGCAAACTTTTGGAGTTCTCAGCTGCTAAACTAAACCTCTTAGGAAAATTAAGCCTTTTCACTTATTACAAATGACATCCCTCTGAGACCCTGTTAATAAATGTCTGTGTGGAAGGCTTTTCTCAGAAGGAGCAAAGCAATCTTGCCTACCTCCATAGCAAAAGGCAGGCAGACATTTATGATGAATGACCTACACTCAATTACAAGCCTGGCCCAGGCACACAAGGCCAGGCTGTGCCAGGGCTGCTCACCTGTGCTGGGACCAGGGGCCATTAGTGATCCTACTCTGGCTAATTACATTTCATGGCACAGGGCAGTGGGTGAAGTTACACCATGGCCAGCACAGAGCAGCTCAGGGACCACCTGGCTCCTCAAGACAGGGGACATCTCAGCCTTACCAGGTTTTATTTCATCTAGACTGAACTTAGATTCAGGCAGACTTTATTTTGTTTTCTAGTGTGAATGTGTTTTTGTTACAAGCAAGTTGGAAGTGATTTTTATAACTGGACTAAATTTTGCCTTGATTTATATAATCAGTGAAATCCCATTGACGTCAGTAGAGTTGCCTGGATATAGGAAAGGAGAGACTTTGGCCCTGGTGTTCATGTCATTTGTGGTAATAAAAGGAATGTCCTAATTCTCATAAAGAGCAACAGGAGACCAAAAGCACAATTGCTTTAACAAGTGTTTCCACTGCTTCTTTACTTGAAATTTACATGAACTTTTTTGTTGGTTTTAACCCATTATTTGTTTCCTTAAACTAACCTAGCTGTCACTGCTGCAGAAGATGAATGTAACTGCATGAATTCTGCAGATCCATTAGATTATGGGAAGCCCAGGACTCCTACACCATCTTTATTTTTACTGGCAATCTTCCAAGACCATCTTCATGATGTGACTTGTATCATATCAGTCTGAGTCCAACAGCTCAGAAGTTGCCCAAGAAAAAATATCCAGCTTGGAAATGTGTCTTCTTTGAAAGCACTAGACATTTGAAGTCATAAGATTGTGATACATTCGGACTGTGAATAACATTTTTCTTGGCCTAATGCACATTTCCAACTATGAATGGCCAAAACTCTGTGGGGAGGCAGCTGCCAAAGGAAGTATACTGGTACCTTCCAGAAGAAGTTGCATCAGAGATAAAGCTGAAGTGGTTCATTTCAGAGAACTGAGTGAACTCCCTGGTGCATTGGATGTTCCAAGTGCCCTCACGGTTTCTCAGAAAGGTCTTACTGTAAATGCAGACAAGACCTCTGCCTAGAGCAACAGCCAGTGTGCTAGCAAAGATAAAGTCACAGGCATGATTTACCACCAGGCAGATGTTGCCTCTGAAGGACAGCCTCATCTACTACAGACTTATATACTGTAAAATGTTTTTTGCTTTTGTAAATTATAGAAGCAAAAAAAGTCCTCATCTATTCACATAAGGGGCAGTTCATGTGCTGTTTCCATGCTCTGCTTATCAGTGTGTCAAAAAAAGGTTCTAGAAGGGAAAGACAGCTTCACAGACTCAAGTGAAGATTAAATCTCCCACTCTGGATTTCAGTTTTATGCTCATGCTGGTAATAGTCTGTGCTTCATCATGGTTATGCTTCTTAATTGGATTCGGTGTCCAGAGGACATTCTACAATCATTGGACTACAAAATCTATTAATCAGAAGTAAATTGTTTTGCATTTGAGTTGGTCACCTACAAAAGGAAAATGCTGGGGCTCTACAAAGGCTCCCACTCCTCCCTCTCAGGCTTGCTCTGGCAGCACCCTGCCACTCCACCTTCCCAGTGCAGAGGCTCAGGACAACTCACTGAAATGTTTGGTTAATACATCACCTCTAAGCAATACTCTCTGGAGACACAGTAAAAGGGAAACAGTAGCTTCAGTAGTACAAAACAGTGTTTCTAAAATGTAAGATTACAGTTCTTGTTAAATGAAACAGGAAAGCTGCCAGCTGGAAATTACTTCATAGGCTTAGAGTCTCTCAGAGTCTGCTCCTGTCCTAGCTCACTCTTCACATCAGCTGTGCTCATCTGCTTTCTAGAAAGTGGCATTGCAAATGCAGTTATTGAAATTCTCAAATACATAACCTGTATCTGTTCCTCTTAAGTAAATTCACCCACTCAATAGCGTGCTTGGGGTCAAAAATTGTAGTCAGCTATCAAAAGAGAAGGCAGAAAGGTACCAAAATCAAGTTAGATGTTTTTCAAGCATAAAAGTTATGTATCCCAAAAGCATCTAACAACCAGCCACCAAATTCAAGTGTCTTTCAACATTTTTCAATTCTTCTTGGAGTCACCCCAAATGACAGAATTTGTGAACTGCTATGCCACAGGGATAAGATGAAACACCTCACCTGCTACCTTGACCTGGGTGGGTCTGCAGGTTCTGCAGGGCAGCACTTGGAATTCTTCTGCCTGGTACATGGAGTAGTCAGTGCTGGCCACCACCAGCCTGTCCCCAGGTTTCCATGAGCTCACATCATCCGCCAGGTTCAGGATGGTGCTGTTCACGTTGGTGTCAATGGTCACCGTCAGCTTTGGTTTCACTGGAAACCCAAAATGCAAGCGTGGAGAATTCAGTCAATCTTATCAGAAAAACCTTGCTCCTTCTTTTTTCTTCCCCCCATGCCCCTCCTTGGAGTGCCACCAAAAATTATGATTTTTGCATGCAAAAAAGAAAAGAAAAGTTAACTCCTCCAAACATGTTTTTTTACTGGCTTTGGCTTGGCAAGGAAGAAAACAGGAAAAGTATTTTCTTTAGTTGCAGGCAGGTGGATTTTCCACTAACCCCAGGATAAATTTAAATGTAGCTCTTAGTGGCTCATTCTCACCACACCCACTTAGCAGCAGCCCTTGTGGGCACTGGGTGCTGTTGTTTACAGCAGCCAAGTGGTCTTTAACCTAATGATGTTTTTTTCCAGAAAAACAACAGTCTGCCACCCTTCTCTTCCTGCCAGAACCAAAAATCCTAATGACCTGTCTAATGACCAGGTTAAGGACAGCAGTGTTGGAATGATTAACTACAAAATGAAGTTTAAGTTTCAAACACTGTTGTCTTCACACATTCTGATTGACTAATCCTACGTCATCCCCAAATGTTTTTGTAAAAGACAAGGAATTTACAGGAAAGAATTTGCCAAGTATTTCCCATAGCCTTGCTGGGTATTTGGAAAACCACTCTGCTGCCTCTGTTAGTGCTCAGGAATTATTCCTGAGATAAATCTTCTGCTGTTTCTATCTGAGTTCATGTCTACAGCCCAGCCAAAGCTTTAGCTTGGAAAAATTCCAGAAGTTGTTCTGACAGCCTGAAGGAGCCAGTCATGGGAAGACTGGCTGGAGGATGTCTGCAGTTCTCTGCTCTGGCTTTGTGATGGGGCACATACCAGATTTGCCACACAGGAACCTCACTCTGTAGTTGCTGCAGCCCTGGCCTGTCTGGTCCTTGCCATGGCACAGGAATTGGTAATCGTGGCCGCCCTTGTAGAACACCTCCGTGGTTAAATCCGCTCCCTCACGCGTCACTGCCTGCAACAAGGATGGAAATACAGCTCAGGTGTTGCTGTGGGGTGCAGGGATTTCACCAAAACGTCTGAGCCAACAGAAGAGGCCTTTGCTTTGTTTTGGGTGATGGCACAAATGTTGCCTAACAAACCCCAGTGACTGCTCTGCAGCCAGAATTCCCAGCTGCTGCTCACAGCTACTGCTTAGGTACACGCCTTTCTCCTGTGTCTGCACTGAGACCATGGGCTGTTTTGGGAGGAGTTTGTGAGCTTCACAAACAGCTGCCTCAGTGCCCTAGATTTTCTCTTGCCATTGGTCTGAGGGCAGATGGAAACATTGAGCACGGATGCTTGCACCCAGATGAACTCCTGGCTTCAAGACTGCACTTCACTCATTCCGTTGCTTGTGGCTAGGCTCTGTCTGACCTTTGCAGAAGAAAGGGGGTAGGGGTTTTATTTCTCCATTGCATGGATCAGTCTCTCAAAAAACCCCTGAGGGTGCTGCAATACTTCTGCCTGTTCCAAAAGAAACGAGAAGTGGCCTTTTCTCACAGGCAAGTACCAGCCTGTAGAGCTGCCTTGAGATAAAAGGCTGTATCATGCCAAGAAGCAGTGACATACACAGGCTCTCTGGTGTTGCTGCTGGGGCAACGTCTCAGGGTCATGTCAAATTTCACATTCTGTCTCTAGAGCTTGCATTTCTCTCGACCCTTTCACAAAAATGTGGTGCATTGCATCAGGCAGTCCAAACACCACGTGCATTTTGGCAAGGCACCAGGAGAAAAGCCATCTTTCAGTGAAGGGTCTGATCCTGATTCTCTCACTCATGCAGGCTTTCCTTATTAATGTTGCTGTGTGTGGGATTAGCACCGTCAGCTGGAGGAATGTGCCTCTGGCTGTGCTGTGCTTCTGTTATTATCATCATACCTTCAATTTTCTCCCATGTTCCAGAGCTGGGGCAGGCCAGATGCTATAAATCAGTGCAGCTTTATAAAAGCAATGAGCAGCAGCAGATTACACTACCTGAGGATTTGCCCTAAGGTATGCGGGATAGACTGAAAAATGTCTCACTTTTAATATACATGGGGGGGGAAAAAAGAAAAGTGACTAATTTCACAGAAGAGGAGAAAAAAGGCTTGTGTCTGGAGCAGAAGAATATCTTTCTTTATGTTTTAACACACATTCTAGAAGAAGATATATCATAAGAAACATCTGACCCCTGTTTTGAGCTAAGTTGTCACTTCTCATCCACGTATATGGAAGCAGAAATGAATGTGAATTTGGTAAGACCCGGCAGAAAATTATAGGGCAGTTTTTTCCTTTCTGTTCAAGAGAGATTCTTTATAACATCTAGCCCTGGAAACTTTCACTCATACCGTCAGCATTCCCATTTACTTCAATAGCCACATTCTTGTGGATAAGAACTCCACTGGCTCAGAGCATGCAGGAACCTTGGGCTGATCCTCACACAGATGTGAAGGATTTTATTGGCCTTTCCTAGACAATGCTTCTGCTATAGTATTTTTACCAGGTAGACATAAAAGGTATATGGTGAACATATTTTGAAAAATATGCCCTCGTTTCTTGCTAGGGTTTTTTTTTTTTTTTTTTTTTTTTTTTTTTTTTTTTTTTTTTTTGTCCTTAAAGAAGTTTTTTGCAGTGTCAGAAAAGGTATCTGAGTGTTCCTCAGCATGCTGGCCTGATGGTATAATTATAATGTCAGCTCCAAACATAATTCAAGTTTCTTTCCACAGAGATAAAACAAGAAATAGCTGAAAGCTCACCAATATTTTTGACAACCTGCTAGAGCTGGTAGTTAAACTATCTTGTTACATTTTGTGATTTAATTTTTTAGGTAGGGTCCATTCCAGGACCATTTAAAACCTTTGAAATTTTTGTGTGCTTGCTCCTTTTAATCTTGCATCAGGGAACCACATATTTCATGATAGCATCTGTGCTGTCCATGTCCCCATCTGTACACCTTTTCATGCCAGGAGCCAGAATTTACTGAAAGGAGCTCAATTCTATCAAATTTGTCTCAGCACAATACCTGACTGTACATAAGATCTTGTTGGTTATGTATTAGAGTGGCAAAATAATTGGCGTATTTTATTTAGAAACAAAAATTACTGACAAGCACAATTGTTTTGGGGTTTCAGTGTCAGTCCAAAGAAGACTTGTCCCTCTAAAGTGGGTGGTAAGCCTGCTTACCTGGATGTCAATCGGCTGCCTGCAGATTTTGTCAGGATGAGCAGCTTTGAAGTCAGACAGCTTCTCCATGTCCTTAGATCTCGCTTTGTCAGGCCTCTCAAACCACTCTGTCCATTCTACATCTGGAGACAAGCGCAAACAAGTATAGTCATTTGAAAGTCAAACTTAATGAGTGCAGCAAAAATGCACGGAGCATAATATGATCTTGGATATCATTCACAAGTTTCCTCACTGATGATCTGATTTGTGCCTCTTCCTGCCAGTCTGTCAGCCACTTTTAATGTTGCTGTGAAGTTCAACCAGCCAAGGGAGAGCAGAGTTATTAAAAGCTTCATAATTGGTGTGTGCACTGTAAGCATTATTAATAGATGCAGATTTTGGATCTATGTCTGCCTTAGCTGCCTTCTCTGATCTTCAGATCAAGCTGCACCAGTTACTGTGTGTTTGGAACATGGGCATGGTGACTGTGCAGTGAAAAGAAGTCAGAGGTTGTGTGTGATCTCTGAGACCACCACAGATGGAATTTCGGAGCCAGTGCAGGAAAGGGAAAAGGATCCCAGTTATTCAGAGGACCCTACAGACAACTGGAGAAAGAATCTGTGAGTGTTGATAGTGGGTTAGTGATGACATAAATAGCAGCTAGCAAGTCCAGTCTTCCCAAATGGAAAAGGATTGCAGTAAAAAAGGATGATTCACCCTATTTGTCAGCTGTCTACCACCAAGTGAAATAGCCCAAGACCCCTTACCTTGAACCCACTCACTCGTGGAAGATACGTTAAAATGTTCTCCATTCTCAGCTTTAAATAGTTTGGACACTTTGGCCACAGCTGACCCTTTGTGACCTGTTCAAAAAACCCAAACATTGGTAAAATCATTGAATTAAATTGATAAGAGTAAGAATTGAAAATGTAATGGTCTGTGTAGGTATTTGCATATTTTTTTAGACAGCTACATTATTCAAAATTAGCCCTGCACAACTTCCAGAAAAATTTACTCATCTTGCAGTGAGGCTTCAGATGTTTTCATAACTTCATGGAGAGTGAGGAAGAAAAATCTTCAAAAATCAAGAGGACAAATCCCACAATCATTTGCTTTTTTTTATTTAATGTTGTAGCAAGCCATGTTGTTCATGTCATGAGAAGACAAAGACTTGACAGTGTTCAGCTTGCAAGAAAATGGTTTCACAGGAGCATTTGAGGCTACTAATTCAGGATACACTGATTAAAGTTTCAGCGGCTGTGAACTGGGTCTGTTCCACAGATTTGTGTCTTAAGAGAGGCAATATCTGAGCTCAGTGAAGTTACATGGATTTACACTGGTGAATGGTCTCACCTTTTGTTTAAAGGTTTGGAAAACATAAGTTATCCCTCACCCACCTGCTTCAGAGACATTAGTGGGAAGAAAAAATATAGAGAGAGAGCAATCAATTAAATGTGACAAATATCAGTTCTCATAGCTTCAGTGTAATGCAGTGGGAAGTAAAAACACCATTGACCAAATTAATTTCAGCTTTAACTCCAGTAACTTCCAGAGATCACATCAAGACAGCATTTTGTGCATTAAATACCTTGATATTCAATGTGGTCTTCAACAGAAGAGGAGGGATTTCCTTTAATGGTAATAAAACTCCATGGGTGCCTGGAAAATAAAAATGAGAAATTATCTAGTTATGTTGAGTATGAGATGCACACTCAATGCATCCCAATGTTCTTAGATTTTTCAGAGGCACCACATTCAAAACAGTCTGATTAGCGAGTGCCACAGTTAAAATTAAAATTATCTTAATGCTCTCTATTTCTCCAGTAAATATATCAGAAGAGAAGGAATTTTGAAGACAAATCCCCACTTAAAACATGCCTGTAACAAGCGTGTTCATTTTTTAAATGAGTGTTTTAATAAACTTGTGTGTGACAAACCCAAGACACTGGCAACTCCTTGGGGAGCCTGCAAATAAATCTTGTGCGTGTACATGTGTATACACTGAAGAATATGGAAAGAAACCACTTCTGCTTAAAGAAATTTATCTCAGGCTGAAACCTTGTATATGACAATTGTCTTTGGAATTACCCATGAGAATTTTTAATACACAGACTGGCTGGCAAAGGACAACAAAAGATGTTTTGATAGCATATCTAGTTTCCTTCTTTGAACATTGAACAAGGATAAAGGTTCATGGCTCTGAATTGTCTATTCATATCTGATGCCATGTCAGAATTCAGTTCATTACCATCTGATAGTTATTGATCAAGTAGGCTCAACAGCTGTCAGCCACCTTGGAGAGTGACCACATGGATGAGAAAGCAATGGAGACAGGGACTAAAGTGCCTCCCAACCTTGAGGGTGATTCCAATCAGTAGGAGTCAGGAGGGAATGTTATCTTCAAAGTAGAAGTAGTTCAGACATATCTGCTCTTGATGACTAGGAGGATAATACGTATGTTTTCAGGGTGGTAGGGAGACTGTCCTCATTTTAGCAAAAAACTCCCATAGATTAGGTCACATCTCAATAGTTATAAATATCTGGTCATTTCAGTTGCATCAAGAGTCTTGCAAGTCCCCTTACACTGGTGCAAGTGAAGTTCCAAACCACTCTGGGCCTCCAGAATAAAACACATAGGGCCATTGACAGGGAGCCGCTAAAACCCACCCAAATCACAGGCGCCGTGAGCTGGGGTTTGCTGGGATTTGCTGCTCTGGGGACAGGCTCAGGGTGAGCACTGGTGCAGCCCATGCTGTGCATGGCCCCAGTGGACAGGGCTGCTCAAGGGGACACTGTCCCAGCAGCGTGTCCTCAGCCCCAGCACTGGCCAGGCTCAGTGGAAGCTGCCACCACTGCCTCGGGAGCCTGACAGCCAGCCAGATGCTCCTGCTGGAAAATCTGCCTCCATGCCAATTGCCAAAGGCACTGATGGGCTGTGATCTCCATCCAGGGAGAGAAGGGGGATGGGAGCAGGAAGGACACTTGATCACTCAGCAGTCAAGATAGATTTTTTTTGTTTTGTTGTTATAATTATTATTTTGGTAAACTGAATTAGAAACAAATGACAAAAAAGTACGATGCTTCAAATTGCAAAAATAATTTAAAGAATAAGGAGCTATTCACTTCTGGAACTCAAGGTCTGGCCCCATTTCATGTGTTAAAATACTTGTTTCTCCCAGTTGTTTTACCACTAAAAATAGTTTTAAAGTCGTCCAACCCTGACACATAAGGACACATGCAATCTGTTTGGGCTGTATGAAATGAAGCGACCAGTAAGTCCAGAGCTAAACAGGAGATAATTGTGTGGAATTCCAAAGAGAACAACTATGCCATCAAGGGGAAAAAGGCTTTCTCTTAATTTATTTGTTAAAGGTGGTGGTGGGGGGGTGAGGGGGAATGGCTCACACTGAAAGAGTAAACACAATTTTCAGAAGGAAAACAATAGGAGAGGAATGCAAGATTTTCCTTTCATTCCTAATGTTCTGGACTCAGCAAAGAGGCAATTAAGAGAGATTCCAGGAGCACAGAAAGATTTCTGAATAAACCAGCATTCTGCATCAGCTCTGCTACAGCAAGGGGGAGTTGCACAACTTTACAACCTGTTTGAATATACAGCAACTGGAGATGGGTAGGAATCTGCCAACACCACAGCCAGAAACCAACGCGATCTACGACGGAACAGCCTGACTCAAGTGCACCTCACAAAATGCAAAGCAGAAATTTCCTAAGCCTGGGGCTCACACTCTTGTTCTCTCAGGGATGCCCATGGCCATCCCCAGCCATCTCAGGAGCCGAGAAGATTTGACAGCCAGGATTCAGCAGGACCAGCCAGCAAAGCCCTGAGCTGGGCAGTGAGTGGTGACAGGCGTGTTAGAAAGAAAAATCCATCTGCTCTTCTCAGCCAGAGCCTGCCTTGGCCACGGAGGGTAAAATGTGAACACATGTGTTCAATTTTCTCATTCCAAACATTTTTTCCTAAGGTAGTAAAAAAAAAATAAAACCTCAAAAAACACCTGTCAAGTGCATACATCCTTTATTCCTAGTTTTAGATGTATCTGAAACGTAAACCACTATGTCCAAATCTTGTTACACTGAAGTGGAAGTGCAATTTGCTTTAGGTGAAAAGCTTGTATATACCTAAAGCTACCTGTGTTCCACTGTGCCATCAAACTGCCTTTCTAAGTCTGGCCCCAGCTGCCATCCAGTCAATGTGGGTTTTGAGAATTGATGAACCTAAATTCTGAGAATGCTCCTAAAATATGTTATTTTAAATAATGCACCAGTTATTTTTCCAAACACCAGTATGGTGGTGGAAGACAAATTTCTTGACCAGAGTTGACCAATTACTACCTCATTATTTATCCATGTCTCTGTAATTCATGGAATGCAATTTTGTGGTATTTCAGATAATAGCATGGCAAGGATTAGCCTTTTGACTGCAAACAATAGCAGTGATGAAAACCACACTTCCATGGATGAATTTCTGCAGTATTTCCATTATAAACCTTGATGGCAAAATGATGAGAAGCTTGCATTAAAACACCACAGCAGCCTAAAAAATCTAGTGCAATTTACTTTTATAAACACATGCAAAAACCATCAATTCCTTCCTGCAGCACATCTGGGGGAAAAAGTATAATGTTCAAAAATCATGTTCTGTTTCCCTAATTCCTGCATTTGAAAAAAAAAAAAAAAAACCAAACCATCAGCCTACTGGGCTCTAATATGGGGTCTAAACTTGAGAGCAAGAATTGCACTGATGGAGAGAGCCTGGTTGGGGCACCATTTCTGCCCTCCTTGTTGATTCTTTGAAGTGTGTTGTCTGGTGTCCAGGAGCCCCTGTAATGTTTGACACAACCTCTTCATCAACCACCACAGATCTTGCTCCATCTGTGTGTGCCCAGCTGACAGATGTCTCTTTCCAGAAACTGCTGTATTGAAGCACTTCTTTCTACAAGGCAGATTTTGTGTGTGTGTGTGTGTGTGTGTGTGTGTGTGTGTGTGTGTGTGTGTGTGTGTTCTGCAGACACCCTCTTAGTGCCTCATAAAAAAAAGCCTACATAAATTCAGATAAACACAAAAAATATAATGGCTACAGTTGGGTAAATAGCAAGTATTCTCAACAGTGTGTGTGCCAACACAGTGTCTGTGTTGGCCACAGAAGTATTTACAGTCCACACCATAAATCCATGTTTGCTAAATTTCTGTGCTGCACAAGTCCGCAGACCTGCATTGGACAGGCTGAGGAATGTGCTGTATGTGTGTCTGTATGTATGTAGCCAGGGCTACACAGCAATTATTGTACCCTCCTTAATTCTCAGCCCATCTAATCCTCTGTGTGTGTATAAATATGCTTCTTAAATCTTTGGGGGATGGCTTGAAAATAAATTGGAATAAGCAACCTGTGGGAACAATATCTTGGAAAACCATTTTTTTTAATGTGAATCATATGCTATTCCTCAATCTGCTAATAAAAATACCCAATATAGACTCTGAGAGCATCTGAAACTATCTAATTAACTGCTAAAACTCTACATTGAGAAGTTTCCCTCTTTTTTTTTTTTTTTTTCTCCATGTGAAAGAACTTTGTGACTTTGAAAGAGTGGAACTATTTGGACATCTCGGGAGCATAATAAAGCCTCTGTGCTGGGAGAACTGGCAGGACTGGCACATACCTAAACCCAAGGTGGAGGAAATGCTTGCTGCCCAGTTTGGTCATTGCTTTCCTGGCTAAGTCATCCAAGTTTCTGGATCCTTCATCATTCACTGCAACAGACAGGATCATGCCATTTGCAACTCTACCCAAATACTGAGCCAGGCGGATACTTTCCTCCTTTGCCCTGTAGGTATCAAACCTGAAATGATAAAAACACCTGTAAACATTACTGCAGTCATCACGATGTCTTTATGTACTGAAAAGCAAGTGCTGTAAAGAAAGTACCCTTGTATTGTTCACTGTAATATTGTCCTGTTGCGAAAGCAGGGTGTGTTAGGGGCTTCTGTAAAGCCAAATTGATTAAACTCTACTTGAAAAACTACAAGGCATAACACTGCCCACTCTGTGGTTTAGAGATTGCTGGTCAGGAAGGAATTGTACAGACATGCAATAACACCCCCTTGAACAAGATGCTAAACTGTGTGTGTTTGAGCTTGCTGAGGTGCTGCCCCCAGCCTGTTCCCAAAGATCCTCACATCTAGGCAGTCAAGAGGTCACTCACCGATCCGAATGGACAACTGCCCCCGTCCTTGGGTCAATAACATGGACAATGACACCCCGGTGGCCCCAGCTCCTTTCAAAGTAGTATCCACCTTCTTCCATGCCACCAGGGTGAAGAGTCTTGTTCAAGAATGTCCAGGACAGCTTTTTCTTTCCATGAATCTCAAGAGTGCCACCTTTGCTGATTCCAAGGTACTTCTGTCCAAAGTAAGGATTTGGCTGGCTACCGTCGTCCGCTCTAAGCAGGAAGGGAGGAAAGGGACCAGGTTTGGGTTTGTGTCTGAGTCAAGGAGCCTCTCTCCTTGTGCTGCTGTGACCCAAGGAGAGAAGTCTCATGATTTGCAGTGTATTTCTTTCAGGTATTCCAAGAGTCAGGAGCTGCCCATGTTGTACAGAAAATAAATTATTTTTAAAATAGTAGCAGCTACCGAAGACCAAAAGCAATCTGGAACACAGCTTATACATTCTATATTCGTTATATCCAGGCCAGAGGAGGGCTGGAGCCCAGACTGAATGCCACATCTGTGTTTTTGAATTCTGGAAGCAGGCAAGACCCTAATCAGGAGCTAAGAGGTCCAGTGGTTGTTAAATATTAATTTAGCATCCTTGAAATATTAAAAGATCCTGTACCAATCTGCAAGACATAAATGTATTATCCTTCAACTCACAACTCCCATACAGAAAGAAAGGATGTTTAGAGAGGAGAACTTTCAGAGAAAAATAACTCCTCAGGTTTTTAGGCTATTCTGGAAAATCAGTTTGAGTTGTGAGAAGGTGCATGCTGACTCTCTGGCATGCCCAAACACCCCAATGTTCATATCCCAGTAGAAGAGAAAAAACCCCAAACCTACATCAATTTTTGTGGGCCATTTGAATTGTTCAAAAAATTACTGAACTTTCCACAGAGCACTGATGATAAGTACAGCTGAGAATATGTAATTTTAAGGAACATTTTTATTCCCTGAGGTGGAAGAGAGATGCCAGAAGGTTCTGAGGTAGGGTTTTATCATGTGTACATACCGCCCATATAAGATGATAACCACATTGCCTTGGTAAGGGCACAGCTCACTGCCAATGTGCAACTCTCCATCATTTTCAATGAGTATATGTCTTGTACGCAGAATGATGGGCTGCACATCGTCTTTGATGACCAGTTTCCCTGAGTAGAGAAGGTTATGACATTTGCTTTATCACACAGCAGCTCATGTGAGGTTCTGGTATCATTGTGCTAAACCCAATGCTGGGTTGTCATTTCAATTTTTGAAAAATTCTGTTCATGCACCCCAAAAAAGCTCTCAATACAAATCCTGGAAGCACTGGGTTTTGTTCAGTCCAGTTCTTGAAGAGCACAATTAAGACTTGTGTGGGAGAGGACACATTCAAAACTGAGACAGAAATTTAGAGTTAAGATGAATAAAAGCTATTCATGCCAGCAACACTCTGGCTGTGTCTTTGGAGACAAAGAGGGACATAAACATCTGCCCTGTCCTGAGGCACTGATAACACAACTACTGCAGTATGATGCTATCAAGCCAGTGGTTTGGTAAAAAAATTATTTTTGAAGTGAATTGCAGAAGTAGAATTGATCATTACACTGAGCTACTTGTGTAAATTCCCCAGACAGGACAGAAAACAGGCTGATTAAAATGGCTAAAAATCTCAGCACCTCAGCTACCACCCAGCCTTGTACTGAGGTAGAGCTGTGTTTGCCCAGTAGCCATACACTCCTCATCAAGAAGGAAGAAGCTCTCCCAGCATGATCCAGAGTCATTTAAGCAGTCCCAGTGGAGAGCAGGCTGCAGCCAGCCTTGCCAGCAGCACATTTTACCTCCATCAGTGATGTGGATAGAGTGGACAGTTGCAGAAGAAGAGAGAAGCAGCTTCCTGCCACCGTGGATTTCAACGCGGTTTTCTTCGTTGTGACCTGGGTTCCAGATTTCTAACTCAGGATCCCTGTCAGGACATGTGGCAGCTGCCTCTGCTGGACAAAGATGGAGAGAGGGGACAATCAGTGTTTGTTTGGTGTGAGACAGAAAGCTCTGCACCTGGGCATCTTTACAGTGTCCTTCAGCTTCTGCCTCTTGGCTAAGTCCCTGGAACACAGCAATACCTCAGTGCAGCAGGGCGCATGTGGGTCACGACCAAAAGAAAACAAACAACAGCTGAAGCTGTATGGTTTTCTGTTTTCTGGAAGAATGGAAAAACCCAATGCAAAGGAGCCTTGCAGGGGATGAAGTTTCTAGAAAACTACTGAAAAGGGACTTTAACTGAGCCCTTCCTGCAGTGATATTTTGCTCTGTTCACACCATTTAGACACAAAGCCCAGGGGAGGTGTTGACAAAAGGATGAAACAACTACTACCTTTAAAAATGCCCCTCAAATACCTGCTTTGTTTAATATAAAGATGTTATGATATGTTTGCATTATATATTTTCATATAGATAGAAAGATAGAAAGAAAAAGAGATCAAACTAATATGGAAACACCAAGCACCAAGCAATTACCAGCACATCCAGTAACAGAGAGCAACAGGAACCTCACACATGTGTCTAGATTTGTGAGCTTTTCCAGGCAGAAGCAATAAGGATGCATTCACTTTGGGATCACACATCTCCAGTGTCCACACACAAATTTGATGATGGGCTGCCATGACGTGTTAGTCTGAACAGCTCTCATACCACATCCCAGAGTCTCATGTTGTAACTATTTATTTAAGATAAAATATTTCCCTGACACAACCTCAGTTGAAATGTGAGCCTCATGTCTTACTCTAATCAACAAAACTACGAGTGAGTCTCACGTGTGATGCATATTTTCTGAGGGTAGAACCCTTTCTAATCCTAGGAAGCTGAGGTCAGTGGAAATTTGAACAATGAACCCTTTGCCTTCAGAAAGGGCTGGGAGCTCTCACCAGCTTTTCAATTTTTGTCCCTTGAGACAAAAACACCATGGAGAAAACTACAGGACCAACAAATCAATGACGACGGGCACGGGATAAACCCCTTGAGCTCTGCAGTGTTATGTCTCTGGAATTTGTACAGTAAAGTTGGGTGGGTTTTGCCCCACAGACACTAATGCCTCCAGGAAAGGACAATGCTGTGAATCCAAGCAAGGAAACATTTCCTGGTACTGGTGCAGTTGACAGGCTGTTGTTTTGTGCTGCCACAGTGGAACTTGAAGGACATCTGTAATTCCACTGCAACAGAAACAAAATCTGTCCATCTGGATTCAGTTTCCCTCACATTCCTCCACCAGCTTCATGTCTTGAGAAAACAATAGAATTGGACCAGCCATGGCTTTAAAGTCTCCAGAGTCCCAATGAATACCAATTTCTCAAGGTGAACAAGAGATGTTTCATGTGGCTTGCATAGACTTTGTCTCTCTGCAAACTTTTCCCAAATACATGAAGTAAATCAGAGAGGGATAATAAGCCACCAGGCAGCAAGTCAGGTACAGATAAACATCCAGGACTTGATTTTGATACCATTGTGCCAGCTGGAAGCTGGAATTGTATTAGTAATGTCAGAGGCACTCTATCTGATTTACAATAATTGAAAAAGACAAGCAGGTGTTTCTGGGTTCCTACCAGAAGCCACATAGAATTAATAAAAGTTAGAAAAGATAAATATTTCATACAGGAAATGGGGCTTGCGGTGTTAATAGATGTTCAAATATAACTGCAATACACACTGACAACAAAATTTTTAAGAGAGCTGTTATTTCCCTGAGAATAAGGATAATAGAAAAATGTGCTCATGATGAGAAGTGATGTAAAACCAAAAGAATGAATTCATATGTAAAGATATAATTTATCAATTATACCTTAATTAATTTAAATGTAAAGGATAAAAATCTTGTTTATTTTTCCATATACTTGAATATGCTACTATGCAAGGAGCTTCCTGCAGTCTCAAAAGATGACTTTTGCCCCCAAATTCACTATTTTGAAACAGGGAACCCTATGGGGAAATCAAGAAGATTTTGGGCTGGTGTTTGGGATGACAAACAGCAAAACCCAACAAACCGGAAGCAGATGACCCAAATTCCCAATTTCATTAACCAATTTGTACCAGGAACTTTGCACATCACTAGCATCTGCTGTGCCAATGACACCATCAGGCTGAACATCTTCTGCCAGCTGGTCCAGCTACCCTGACAGCTTGATTATTACTTTCATTGTCATTTTTTAAATAAAAGTGCAAATTCTACCCAGCACAAGGAATTCACTGAATGTTTACTTCTTGACCAAAAGGGCTTGAGCATGACAATGAGAGGTTGCTTCATGCAGTGTTTGGGGCAAGATATATGGTCTCTTTGATTCAAACAAATACAAACCTCCAAATTAGCTGTATACAGAAAATGGAAATCAAGGTCCCCTTTCCCCCTTCCCTAAACTGCTTAGTAAAAGAACTGCTTGCAAGAGACAAAACCCAAGGGGCAGGGATGTCCCAGGCCAGAGCTTTTTTCTCTCCACATCTGGGCTTGAGGAATGCAGGAAAATTCTCTCCTTCACCTCCCTCAGCCACAGCTACTAGGACCTGAGGTTTCTTTTGCTATTTCTTTGTGGCAATTTGTTGGGTTTGTGTTTGGTTTAAGAGTGTGTGGCAGAGTCTGAGGGATTGCTGAGGGTACTTTCACCTGCTCAGAAATTTCAGTCTTTGCCACTCTAGCTGCCCTTGACTGGGAATATTGGCACGCCAGGAAACTGCTTTTCTCCAGAGTTTTTTCACTCTGTCCTTGACTTTTTTTATACAAATTGTGAAAAGCTAGTCAGTTTAAACCTTTTAAAAATAGCATTACAAACCATACCCTTTTCCCCCAGAAAACTTACCTGTGCTTACTGAAGAGGCTACAAACAGAAAAAACCCCAAACTTCCAGCCAGATACTTGGAGGCAGGTAGAGCCATTCTTCAGGATCTTCAATTCTCTGTATGGATAGCTGTGAAAAAAGAATACCAAGAAAATGTCACTTTTTTTTTTTTTTTCCCCAGCTCATTCACTGCACAAGAAAAAAAAAAAAAAAAAAAAAAAAAAAAGGAGGTTAAATCAGCTTTATGCCAGACCACATCCACTCCTATTCAGCTCGATGGCTGAAAACACCTTTGCACTTCTTCAAGACCAGGCTGAACAGAGCAAGGAGCAAGGAGCCATGGGCAGCTCCTCACCCTTTGTTTGGTTTAGGATAAACCCACTCGGGAATCCAAATAGACACTCAGAAAACAGCCACCAGCTGGAACCAAAAATGCCTTAGGAATGTGGCATAAACACATCCAGTGTCAGGACTCTCTAGGGCTGCATATTCACATGTGCTAAAAAGTAATGAAACACAGCAGAGAAGGCGTTTGCAGAGTGACAAATTTTCATGGAGTAACCTCTCGGTGGCACCTCTCTCCCCCTGAAATACCCACACATTTTTAGCAATGGTGTTTTGTGTAACTCCCAGATAAACTGTACTCACACTTCCAACCTGAAGAATGCAGTTTCTTAGATTTCAGATCTAAGAAAATATTGTCTGTTTAGTGTGCCAGCTCAGAATTTTCTTGCAAAACCAAAAGCTGCTTTTGAAACCAGTCTACCTAATGGTGTTTTTGTTTCCTCCCTAGCCAACCCCCAGCAAAAACAAACAAGCAGTGTCATGAAAGTCAAAGTTAGAATTAATGTGATTCTCTCTGGTCTCCAGTGATTGATTCTGCAGCTCTGCCCTGGGCTCATGACAATTTATTGACATGTGTATTCACAGGGAGCAAGGACACTCACTTCTGTATTCATAAGGCACCGTTTAAAATTCACATGTTGTCCTTGGAATCTTTAGGTTTAGTCATATAAGCCAGTGTCTGGGGGATATCAAAGACATTTATTTGTAGCTGTCATGTCACATCCCACCGATGAAACAGGATAAATTTATACATCACACAGTTTAGTTTAACACAAAAAAAGCACTGAAAAACAATTCCAGGGTACTTCAAATTCTTTAGGGCAAAACCACATGTTATTTTCATGTCACTTGTTAATATAAACTAAACAACAACAACAACAAAAACACAAGAAAAAGGAATGGAAGAAGCCAGGATTTATTCTGGAGCAAATTTTGTAGTGTATATGTAAAACACATCTGTACTATTCGTAAGGGTGACACAGATCAAAGTACAGTGATAGGTTCAAAACACATATAACCCAATGATTGCATTAAAAATAGCATTAGAACCAGATTTTACAGGAAATATTTTGCCAGGGAAATGTTTATTTGCTTTGATATAGTGTATTTGACAGCCTTCAGCTCTGGAAACAACATAGACTCGGGGCTTGGTAGAGTCTATCAGGTGCTGAAATGCTGTTACAGAGCAGTGGAAGAGAGGAATGCACTTAGCAACGCTATAACTTTGAATGATATACATTATCAGAGAGCAGTGCTGTCGCCATGGAATTTGTGCCAGAACCAGGCTGCACGTGTCTGACATTTTAACAGCATTAACCATCAACATTGGATAAGCCAGAGCTCTTTCAAAGAAACATTATTAGAGGTACACCCCAAGTACAGCAGTCACCATTAAAATGCCTTGATTTATTAGTGATTATTATACAGCCTGATCTGCAGACCCAGTCATTAGGCTCTGCTGTAACCATCGAGGAAGAACTAAACAAGAGGTAATGCCATAGGATGGTCATTGCAGATAAACAGCATTTCTGAGTGTGGACACATCTGTGTGTTATGCTCCATAAAGCCAGGTTCCAACCAGTCTTGGTGATAAAATACATTCATATGATTGATATAAGTGTTCACAGAGATAAAAAGAAGGAACTGGTTTTTTGACAGTGGTGTGCATTTGCTCTCCTATTGCCGAGTAGGTACAAAGAAATGTCTTTGTTCTGACCCATTAAAAGCTCAGAGCAGCATCTCTGTTCTGTCCAGCTCATGACCTTACCTCTGACACAAACCTGTAGCAAACTGGTAGGAAACTACATCAAGAAATTTCTCAGCCTTTTTCATTCTGCAGAGCCAAGAACTGCACAGTACTTACCATCAGGTTGTGAAAATGGCTTCTGGTTTTATATCCCCTGTTGCTCACCAGGGACTGCTGCCCTGATTGCATCCATCTTCATCAGCAGAGATCAAAACAAGCAATCAGACACTGGGAAGACATGTCATTTTCAGAGGCATCAGCTGCATGCCAGGGCTCCGATGTTTTCGCAGTGTCTGATCAGCCCCAGTCCAAAGAATATCCTGCTTATTTTGTGACTGAGCGAGGGTGTTTGATTCTGCTCTCACCGAGCCCGAGTTCATTGCAGTGTTAGTATTAACTGGCACTTGGGTTGGAAAGGCTGGGAGCCAAGAGGGCCAAGAGGATCCGACTCCTCTGATTCAGCTCTGACTAACACTGGGCTGGAAAAATGCTGCTCGGAGGATAATCTCAGGAATTTTCCTTCAAAACTTCTCAATTAAGCATCTTTCCCAAATACCAGGCACAAGCAGTGGCGTGTCTGGTTTGATTGTTCAGCACTAGAGGAGGAAGAGACAGTGACTGTCCTGATCCCTGTGTGGTGCTGGAGTGAGCTCAGGAGCAGTCATCTCCTGCCAGGCAGCGCTTCCTCGGCTCGGCATCCTTGAACAGGCGCCACGCTCCTGGCCCCAGCTCTGATGTAACCACCAGGGTCAACAAATCTCCCTGCAGACTTGGGCACTCAGAGCACAAGGGCCATGCAAGCAGCTGCCTAAGCCTGTCATCTCCAGCCTTTCTCAAATGCCATCTGGGACTTCTCTCCTGGGTGAGAAAAGCTTTTATATCTAGCCATTAAAAGCTGCCTGGCAATGGCAAGTGGGACTCATATCCTTGGATCTGGCAAGGTAGACTCTCTGAAATGATTCCCAGCTGCTGAACTTTTCCAAAAAGTGAACAATAGCAGCAGACAATGCTAAAAGTAGATGCAGGAAACCATTAGTCCTCAGCTGGCTGCTACTGCAGGTGTCAGCAACGATGCTGTACTAGAAAGCACACTGCAGTGAGCAATCCCTATCCACCACGCTTCCCATGGCTTTAGTGCTGGAGGCAACACACTGCAGACAATTCTGAGAACAAAACAGTGAAGAAATGCTCTGAGGAAGCTGGGTTGTCACAGGTATCTTGGTGGGATCACACAGACACCCTGAATCTGAAGGGCCAGAGCGGAGTGACTCGCCCCCTTGCACAGCTCTGGACCAACCACCCAAACCTGGCAACAAAATTTGTAAAATTACTCCCAATGCTGGGTGTTTAGAAGTGCTTTTTAAGCCTGGCTTGACACTCTTTGGAGGATGTACCTGCAGCATCTGCTAGAGGCAAGTCCTTTCAGTGTGTCAAGCAGGGCGTAATGGGATCATTCACAACCCGTTAAAAATGAGGCAAGGACTGGAAAAACCAGCAGCTACCTGACCTCTCCTGAAAAAGATGTCTAACAGGGGCAGCAAACCATGTGGCTTCTGTTGCTGCTACTACCCAGTGAAAGAGACCCCAGCCTGTGTGGGGGCAAAGAGGGGACCCACCATCCCCAGAGAACAGGGAAAGCTCACAGGGAAAAGGCTCCTTTTAGCCTGATGGAGAGTGAACTCTCAGCAGACTTCAAATTTCCCAGGTGCTTGGGGTGACCTGTGAGTAAAATCTCTGTTCCCCAGGGGCCCCCTCTGCAGGGGAGATGCTGCCAGAGACCCTGACTGCTGGTCAGAGCCAGAACCGTGGTGCACCAAGCCCGGAGCCTCCCCCAGCCAGCTCTGATGCTGAGGTTGCAGCAGTTTGATAGAGAGGTCTGTAGCCTTGCTACATCTGTCCTCATGCATATGCAGGGAGGCCAACATCGATTTGGAAGTTGATCCTGAGAGAGGGAGGAGCTGTTTAATTAACGCCTCTGCTCCCTTCTTGCTGACACTGCATGGCAGCAGGTCCCCTCGCCCTGCTCATGGAATTTTGCATTTTAGCCCCAGCTGGGAAGACGGATTTGCTTTTCTGACCCGAGAACATGCCAGCCTTTGCTACAATGACATACAGAGGGGATTTTCACACACCCAGCCACAGGCACAGCTAAAGCCTTCAGAAAATAAACACAGGAATTTCTGAGGATTGCTAATGGAAATGCTGTTCAGTCCCAGTGCATGGCAGCAGCATAGCTGCCTCTGCTCCACATCTTTTTCTTGTGCTTGCCACCCACACTTCAGCTGCTCGTTTTTACTAGCAAGAGGAGGAAGATTAAACTCAGGAACAGACTTTAATTCTCAATGAATCAATACTGGAGTCAAAAGCAACATTCTGACTGTTTTCCCTGGGAACCTTGGCTTCTTATAAATTTATCTAATAACTTTCCTAACAAGAAGGTTCTGCTCACATATTCTGTATAAACACCACTGCAAGTTCCTTGGTTCCTGATGTCCATAAAAATAGATTCTGAATGAGGAGCAGGAGTTAGAGGAAATTTTTACAATGAATAAATTAAAGAAAAACTAAGGTGTTTGCTAATTTGTTGTAATATTGGCAAACTATTTTGAGACAAATAAAAGTGGAAAAGTAGGGGTTTTAAAGCCATGCTTTTAAAAGAATTTACTTTTTTTTTTTTTTTTTTTTTTAGAGGCTTACTGACTTTGAAGAGTAAAGGAAGCAATTTTTGGTTCTGTTTAAACAAAATCATTTGCAATTCCCATCACTCCACCCATCCGAGGCTGACTGACTCCCAATTTCACATGCTTTTGAAGTGCTCAGCATTTCCCTGAGTTAAACCCTCCTCCACCACATGAAGTTTTCAAAGCACCAAAGGAGTGGGAAGCTGAGCCCCGTTTGCTGAGGCTCAGGGTGCACTGACTGTGCTGTGCCTGCTGCCAGCCAAACTTGTGCTTCCAGGGGATGCCAGAGCCACTGCAGAAATGCTCTGGGGATGACCATAGTGGCCACACACCCTGAATGCCTGGGATGTGCTGGACATACCTGGATTAGCTGCAAGTCCACGAGGACACACACAGTCCCTGTGGGCTCCAGCACACATTGGATACCCTCGGGAAATCCCCAGGAGGAATAGGGCAGCTTCCTACAAACACAACACCCACGCAACACTTACCCCACAGCTTCATACACACAGGCTCCTGGTGCATGCCAAGTCAGCAGCAGCCTTTGAAAACATCCCTTGAGTATCCAAGCAGTCCCTGGAGGAGCTGTACCCTCTGAAGTGTCCCTGGTTAGAGGGCTCTTTTCCCTCCCAAGGTAAGGAGAGTGAGTGCTGTGGCTGAAGAGGATCCTAGCATCCTGAATCCTCTTCAAACTGCTGCTTTTAACTACCCAAATAACTGCATCAGGATGTAAATATTTTTCTTTTTGCTTTTGTGGTACTTCACTGTTTGCATCTGGCTCGCCACGACTCCACGCCTTCCTCTCCAGGACATTTGCCATTTGCTCTCCTTCTAGGGCAGGAGGAGGAATAGAGATTTTTCAGAGGTTTAGGCACATTCCTCCCCTTCCTTCACCAGGCTCTTCCTTTGCTAATTGTTTAGTCTCAGCATGGCGTTAGAGCTCTGCAAAGTTTTATTGGGATCCAGGGTCTGGACATGTCACAGATTATCAAATAAGTCTCCAAGAAGTTAAAAAAAAAGCTTGCTCTGTAAGTACTCGCTCCAGTGTTGGGCTTATGCTTATGAGCCAAAAGCATCTTGCTCTTTTTCCCCTGTACAGCATCAGAAATCATAACAATTAGGTATTAATAGGAGTTCAAAAGGACTTCAGGAATCTCCCTAGAGGGTCAATTCCAGCTGCTCAGGCTACTGTACCAATTCTCATCCCCATGATATCCCGTGCATCAGGATTTATCTTACCTTTACTGAGCAGCATCACTGATTTCTTCACTTTCTGGCGAGCCAGGACCTCTTCCCCGGCCAAACCCAACACTCACCTCTCCTACCTGGTGTGGGGATGGAGCCACAGCCTCCTTTTCTGCCTGTAAACCTTCTGGGTGTCCTCTTCACCCCCCACCCAAGGACCAGAGGCCAGTGTCCCATGCAAGGCACTCAGTCCACGCTCAGAGGCACAACATCAGCTGGCCAGCTCATGGATGCCAGAGCAACTCACCCACCAGGGAGCAAAAGTCTGGCCAACAAAACACTAACCTTTCCCTGTAGCAACTTGTCTGGCCATTTCTGAGCATTCCAAGGAAACGACGGGACATCAGTTACAAAACCTTCACCTACCTGTTTGAACAGCCCAGGTTATTCAGTGACTGGGATGATCTGAAATCACCTGTCCCTTCACTGTTGTCACCAAGTAGCATCATGTTCAAACCCAGGTGACTCTCATCATTTCAGGGTCACTTTGTGACCCTGCAGACAGTGAGGTCATCAGTTTTTTCTCACTTTGCATATAAATCTCTGTCTCTGTCTTTACTTCAAGCAGCTGCAGTATAGACATAAAGCAAAGAGAATTAGCCACTAATACTGACAATATTTCAGTCCTCAATTGGAGCAGAAAGTCAATATGAGCATTGCTTGAAAGGAACACAGGACTTTACCATAAACAGCACATATTTTATCCTGGGTTTTATTCCTGTAGGTCCTTAATTAAATGTTCACATCAGTTAGACAAACATCATTTGACTAGTCATTAGCTTCAGACAGAAACACATTTATAACTCCTTGTTGTGCTCTGTGCTCAGTTTGATTAGAAGACACTGTCACAAGATCACTGCACACTGACCAAGCAGATGTTGCTGAGTTCACCTAAGATGCCATAGCAGATAGACACATTTTTTAAAAAAATTGATAAAAGCAGGAATGAAGAGATAATTCCCTACTTTTGTTTAAGTTCATGTCACCCTGGAATTGCTAAATTTCCATGCCAAATTTAATTTGTAATCCCACGGTTACCACAGAGCAGCTCTTGCCTTTAAAACTTACCTTTTGATACCAAATCACAGATATGTTGAAACATTTCCCCTGGGGAAGGGCAGCCCACAGACAGTGCTCTGTAAGGCACTGGTTGAAAAATAAAGCTCTACCACAGAGGGTAAGGTGAGAATATATTTATTGGTTATAAAATGTACAAGTGAACGCCATGGGTTTGGTACAATCTTGTCAGAACAGCAGGTTTTGGTGGTGGTGGTGCTGGGCTCTGCCTGGCTGGTGCTCCCCAGCAGTGCTAACCCCAGGGCACCCCAGCCTTTGCAGGTCTGAGAAAAAAACAAGTTTTAGTGGCTCAACACTATTATCAGGACATTGATATTTTTTCAGCTTCAAGGGAACATAATGGTGTGGAGAAGCAGCTTTCTGATAACTGGCATGATTAAAGACTTTAATCCAAGGTGCTTTGGCTTGTCCTTTATAGCCAAGCATGGCAAAACTCCCTGAAAAACAGACACAAGGAGAGAAGTGACCCTCTGGGTGTGGCAAGTCACTTACCAGATCCCTCCACACATCATGGAAATTTCTTAGCCCTTCTTTTATTCCTTGAACTAAAATAGCAGAACATATAGCAGAGAGAAGGGAGATGGAAGTGGGAATGAGCCTCACTGAAACTGTAAACTTGCTGCATCATGGATCTGCTGGTATTTCAACAGGCTAAGCCAGGTGCCCAGATGTCAGTTAGCAGGAATATTGTTTTACTCTTTATTTTTGAATAATACTGGTGCTTTTTCTCATTTAACTACCTGAAAATGGTTAGACACTTTGAATCCTTCTTTTATTAGTTTATATCTGTTTCATCCTGTTATGCCTTAACTATCACTCATGTCAGCTCTGGTTCTCTGCTGTCCCAAAGTACAAAGGCATTATATATTCTTCCATTTTAATAATAATGTCTTGTGTTTATATTATGCTTTTCATTGCAAAGACTCCCAAGGCTATTTGCAGCTGGCTGGATCAAGACTATTCCTGTAAACACTTCTAATTTAAATAAGGTTTTGCAAAACCAGGAAACAAGACCCTAAATCCTGATCCTGCTGGGGTCAAGAGGATTGGGGGGGTTTTTTTGCATTATCCCTGGCAGAAGCAATGTGTGCTTGGGAGAAATGCTCCAGCCTGCCCTGAAACACAGCCCCCATCAGTGTGGAGCAGTCCTGGAGCTGTGAAGTCAAATAATCCAAATACCTGAACCAGCAGGAGGAAGCTCATGGAGCAGAACATAATTACCCAGACTGGAAATCAGGGCAGGCAGACGGGTGAACACCCTTGCCCTTAGGAAAGGCAAAGCAGGGGCAGCCTGTGATCAGCCAGCAGCAGCTCAGTCCCACTGCCAGTCCCCAGCATCCCACCAACGTGGCAGGGCCAGGACAGGACCCCCAGCCAGTGTCCCCAGCATGGTGCTGGCCCTGCCTGCTGCTTTTTGTGCCCCTGGAGCAGCTGGGGCAGGAGGCTGAACCAAGCTCCCAAAACAGCCAAGAGGATGGCACAGGTGGTTCAGGGAACAAAGTTGGCAAAACAAACAAACAAAAAAGGATTCCTTTTTAATCAAAAAATTCATTTCAAAAGTATTCGGGGCTTTGATGAAAGAATGAAACAATAAAGTTTCAGGACAAAAACAGAAAAGAAAACCTCAAACTTTTGCTGTTCAAAGGATGAAAGAAAAAGCAGCTTCTCAGGAATCAAACATGCACTGAAATGAAACCACTGCCTCTGCTGAAGAGACTGTGTTGTCCTCCCCTGGAATGGTCATGGCAATGAGCTTTGAAACTTCAACCAGGAATTGACATGAATTTCAGTAAAGCAGAGGGAAAAAAGTCCCCAAGCCCCTGTAACCCACTCCCCCTCCTCCATCCCAAAAGATAAGAAGCTGGAATTACAGTCAATTTTTCATCTGATCTCTGAATGAGGGCCTGAAATCTGCATCAAGTTAGGTGTCTGTTTTCTTGATTTCTTTATCACTCATATTATTCATCCAAACCTGGACTCTACAGCCTCTAGTTTGCCAGTAGGAAACCCAGCATGAATTTTCTGGATCAATGATACCAATGGATTTCTTGCATCAATGCTAGGTAAAATTGTAATAAGGACTCTCCCAAACTGTTTAATTCACCATCCTTCTATCCAAAACAATAAATAGCTCTTCCTTCACTGCAGACTGCTTTCTTTTTCATCAGCTTTTCAGGTTAGGATTGTTTTTCCTCACAAATCAGTGCAACTTTGGAGATGGAATCTCTATTAAATGATTCTCCAATTTTTTTGTGTTAGAAAAACAAGTTCCCTTTAGGATGAAAAATTTGCAGCATGCAACCTCTCACTGGCAAAGTGGAGCCAATATCCTGAAATAACTCCCCTTTCTCACCATCCCTAAGTCAAGAGGTTACACTGGCATATTGTAGTGGGAAATATATTGACAAGAACTGCATAACTGTGTGTACATTTTTGGATGGGATACACACCAGGAATTCTGCTTTGTTCCAACCTAATTAAAAGCCACTGAAACATGAAAACCAATAAAAAGACAAAGAAACATGACAAAATAAATATATTTACCTCCCTTGTGGAAGATAATAGGCTTTTCTGAACCTAACCTGACAACAACAGACATTTCAGAGCTGCCCAGCATGTCTGTGATGTTTCTAGAGGACACAAGGACAAGTGATCTGAAAAGAAGAACAGTAATTACTGCATGATTGCAAAATATTACTTCATTAATGATGTTCAAGACCTTTAAGCTCCAATTCAGAAAAGTATGTAGGAGCATGCTTGACTTTAAGAACATCTAAATCCCCTTAATTTCCATCCCATGTAAGCTTTCCCAAGTTTAAACCCCCATTTAAATAGTTCTAGATCAAACCTGTGCTTCACATAAAATCAAAACAAGCCCAAATACTGTGAGTGCATCCCTCCCTTATGGGAGAGGGACACTCAGTTGCTGTGCAGTGCTGAGACTCTGAAACCATCTACATCCTGGCTCTGATTTTCAATCTTTAATCTGCCTTTGTTCCTCACAGATGCCCTTTCAGTCCCCAGTGAGTTGTACCTGCAGTGAATTGCAGGCACAAGTGGTCACATTTAGCTGAATGCCTCATTGCAAAATCTCACCAGGAAAACAAACTGAATGCGCAGACATTGCATGGATATATGTCACTTTGTGTACATCTGATACATGTACACACTGATGTGCAGAAATGCAGATGTAATAACTCAGGAGTGTTCAAACCTTTGGTCATGAACTGCTCAGAAATTCCTTGGGCTGAAAATCTGTTTTCTGGTTACTTGACCTGCTTGTACCAGCAGCCAAGAATATATCTATCCATCTGTTGTTCCATGTTTATGTGGCAACACATAAAACCACAAGGAATGTGGGACAGACACAAACAGAGATGGTCCAGACCATTGCCAGGACCCACGCAAGGTAGGAGAGCCAGCAGGCAGGCAGGACTAGTCATTGGCTCACCCAAGAAAAGTCTCACTGGAAAATCTGGCACACCTATGATTTTCATCTGTCACAAGAGGCAAAAACAATCAGTAAGAATAAACAGAAATGGACCTGTTTCCAAAATGGAAAACTGAATCACTGGCTGCCAGGAAGTGGCTGGACATGGGGATGGGATTGCAAGTGTCATTGCAAGGATCTTATCTACTCCATGCTGGAAAATGATGGTTATTTAGAGGAAATTGCCAGTTTTCTAGAAAACCTGCTCCTGTCTGCTCTAATCTCTACAATCCTGGGAGAGAAATGCTGCTCCTCTTATCTGGCTGATGCTTGGGATTTGTACATGTTTCATTTGGTTTGGATTTCTTCAGAGCACAGGTTTGGTTATGAAATTACATAATTTTCCTTTCTTTGTCTATCAGCCCCAGGTTGCTACAAGAGGTGGAGTCTCAGCAGTTTTCTTACCTCTTTTTTATGGATGTTTGTTCAGTTACTGCACAGGCAGTGTTTTCACTGGTAACTGTGTCAGTGTGCTGCTTACCCATGACTGCTCCTGAACATGCATTGAGCACCATGAGGAATATTCCAGTGCTGGTGAACAGAAACACTGTGCCATTTATCTGCAACGAAAAAAGCAAAGGTAGGTTACATGGAGGCAGGCTGAGGAGCCCTAGACTGTGATCCTGCTCCTCCATAAGGGAGTTACAAGCAAGGAAAATACCTACATTTTAAAAATTCCCATAATTTTAAATCTATCATTGGCACAGATGAAGCGACATCTTTGATTGTTGGTCAGTGGAAGGAGGAAGCAAAACCACTTCTCAAAGGGGTACAAAACCATGAGCAATGAGTTCATCAGCATCTTCTGTGGATTAGTAGGACACGTATAGGAAGCCAAGAATCCTGACAGTAAAATGTTTGGTTCAGCCTTAATACAGTTTCCTTTCATGTGGGGGAAATTACTGTCACAGGGTAAAGCAGATTTGCCCATGGAGCAAAGGAGAGGTGCTGAGACAGCAGATGGGGAAATAGAAATGACACATGCTTTTTCTTTGGTCTGTTTTCACTAAAAATGTAAATATCCAAACCAAACCCTTCTTGGAAGGCCTGTTCCAGCGGCTCAAAGAAGTTGTGGCAGAAGTAGCTCTTGCTCTTCTCCTTTCCTACAGCAAGAACTCCTTCCCCAGGTTACACATCTCAAGATGTGCCATGGTATTCACTTTTAGAAAGCCAAAAGCTCTCTGAGCACCCTGGCACTGGTGCATCCTCCCAACACCTTGGGGACAGCCCTTCCTGAGAGAACAGAACCTTCAGTAAGGAGAGGAACAGCAGAGCAAGGTCAGGCTGTCAGAACACTGAAGCCAGGATACACAAGATTGCAATGTACACAGTTTTCCAAAGCCTGCAGGCACCAGGAAGTTCACATCCCATCAATCTGAAACATCTATATCTCCAGGGAACATAGGGCCAGATTAAATGTGAGAGCCAAGTGTTAAAAAGTGACTTCTGCAAGAAGTCAGAGGATGCTGAATGCAATATGGGGTCAAGGGTAAGGGAAACATGAATGTCCAGAGCATGGGTGGGCAAAGGGGAGTGAGAAGGAGCAAATTCTTTTGCCTGTCCTGGCTGTCTGACCATCCTAAGTATGGGAAGTGTGTGAAAGTCAGGATGCAAGCACAGCAGAGAGCAACCACCCCAGCAAACCTTCCCACATGTGAGCCACTGCCCAAGAGGGGGCTGTGATGTGTGTCCTGTCCTGCCCTGTCCCACCTACACACTGCAGACCCCTCGAGGAGCCAGCACAGAGCCCTGTGAGACCTGGGGCAGGGCACAGCACAGCCAGCTCACTCAGTCTGTGGGGAAGCTTGGAAAAGAAATTTAAAATATCTCCAACTTTTGTATTTCATTCAGAACAAAACATGTCCTTCTTCACTTTCCAAATTTTCTGTGCCTTTCAAGATTTAGGGTAAGAACCCCCCTTTAGGCATTAATCTTTGCCATTTGCCTATACCAGCCTTTACTGCAGCTGGGACTACATATGTTGAAATTAAAACTTCCTTAGAAAAACAACACTTTGCATAAAAACCTTAGGAAAGACAAAGAAGCTTTGAGGACACCACACCTGTCCCACGAGTGCTGCACACACAGGTGCCTGTGCTGCACCACGGGGAGGGGGCTGCCTCCACTAACACCTGCTTGCTAATGGCTCTGAATAATTTTTTGACCATGCAGCCAGTGCACTAGCAATAAATCTTGGCTGCTCATTTTCCTTAAGGATGCTGTACTAGCTTTGCTTGGCACTTGTTAGTGTTAATTGTAATTCAGTAGCATGCAGGCATGTAAGCCTGGGCAGTGTCCTTGCAAGAATTATTTCAGTCATCCTTCTCTGACTAAACAGATATATAAGGCATGTGCAGAGACAGTCTGATGGCTCCAAAGCTCTTTAGTAGTGAAATATGGGGTTTTTTATCTTTTAGTGCAATGCCAGCAGAGAAAATCAGAAAAACAAACTTGTTTTTCCCCCACATCCTTTGTAAACAATAGGTTCTACTTTGCTTTTTCCTCCCCTTCCTCTGCATTAGAGCAGCGGTGTTAATTCTTCTTCTGAGGTGATAAAAGGCCTTTTTTTTCCTCCTAAGAGCTCAAATCCTCATCTGAATAGAATCAGAACACCCAGTGACTTTAATTGAGTTAATTGTAAGGGAGAACAATGTACTTGCCTCTTCCAAGGGAACTTCCCATTTCCTTCTGCCAAAGCTCAGCAAGATTCTGCAGTAACTTTCCTTGGAGATAAAGTTTCCCTTATTTAAGCACTACTTCAAATGCAGTAAAACACAAAATACCCTAATGAATGCAGATGTAAAGTGGTTTTGTATGTCTGCCCTGCCAAGAGACTGGATTTGAATCCTTATATACTTGACTGGGAGTGTGCTGGCTATAGCAACCTGCAATTACACCAAAGACAACCTTAAAAATTGGCTTGTTAACTGATTTTTATCAGCAAAATAGCAATAGTGTCATCAGCAATGACACTGGGTATCAATGCCCAGATGCACATGATCCCAAAGTAAGAATCCTTTACTCAAATTGTGATCCTGATTCACATTTAATCGTTCATTATCAACATTTATAAAAGGGTTGTTGCAATGCAGTTTGACGGATCTTCTGATAAACACTCTGGCTTGAAGTAAGTTGAGTATGGATTTTATATATTTTTCCTGGCTATAAAATCAAGTGCAGATCTGTACAAGCCTGAAACAGTCCTGCAGGATTTCGAGTGGAGTGAATTTACAGTAAATGAGCAGAAAATCTGGCTCTAGTTTTTCAGTTATTCCTGTTAACCAGAATTACTTCCCGGTTTGAAACACAGCAGCAATGTTATCCTTTGAAATTCAAAGCTAATCCAAAAGAAGCCCTCCCAAGAGTTCTTTTGTTCTGGTTTAAAAGAAAGAAATGGAGGGGAGAGGTGCCATGAATGTGCACCCACATGCTTCTAGCTGAGCATAATCTTTGAGGCCATATTTGAAGCAAAACAAACAAGGCTGCAGGAAATCAGAGCAAAACCCTTCTCTCTACACTGGTTATGGGATGCTGGGCAGATTGATGCTTGGACATGGACACGGGGTGCTGGACATGGACACGGGATGCTGGACATGGACACAGGGTGCTGGGACATGGGCACAGGGTGCTGGACATGGACACAGGGTGCTGGACATGGACACGGGGTGCTGGACATGGCCATGGGTGCTGGACATGGACACAGGGTGCTGGGCAGCCACTGGTCTCTCTGGAAAGGGGGGAAGGGGTTGGGGCCACAGCTCCAGGTGTGCCCTGGCCACATGGGTGCCATGATTTTAATCCACTCACAGCCTTGCTGGGAGCAGTAACTGTGTCCTCTCCAAGCTCCACAGGCTCACAGGAGAACAAACAGGTACCTACAAATGGGAGCAAACAGAGGGATCAGGGCCCCAGTGTGTTTAGAGGAAAAACTGGGTACAGGCTGGAGCTGCACTTGCTAAATTGCACTACCCCTCACATTTCCCAGCATCACAAACCAACTCTAACAGTCAAACATGGCACATCCATTGCCAAATCTGAAGATGACAGGTTGAGCTCCCCTCTCCCCCTGCAGCACTTGCAGCCCATACCCCCGGGCACGCAGCATGTGGGGCACATCCCCCTCCAGCCCCAAGCAGCCCTGCTGCCCCCAGGCATGGTGACATCCCACCAGAGAAGGAGCAGCAGCTGTGCTTAGGCTGTTGTGCAGAGGGACACAGGATGGCTTGGAGTTACCAGCATCAGCTCACTACTTTGCAGAGCTCAGCCCAAAGCATGCATGACAGAAGCTCCAAGGCAGCCAGGTCTTCTGGCCTTTGGAGCTCATTTTTTATTTCTAACTGTTCCAAGTATGCTTTCAATCCTGTCCATTCTTCAATTCAGACTGAGGAAATTATATAAACAGCTCAGTTCAGCTCCAGGATCAAAAAGATACATGAGCTTTACTGGGATTCTTCATTCTATTTCTTTTAAAACTAAATATTTGTTTCTATTTGTCTGGAAGAAAGAATGAGTAAGCTTGGTTCCCTTCCAAGGATCCAGCATGTGGGGTTAAAAAAAGAAGGGGAAACATCCTACTCATTATGAAACAGTCTAAAAAACAACAACAGGAAAAGAAAAAAGCCAATCCCATAACTTCTGGACTCTGAAAGGCTAAAAAAAAATAACTGCTGAACTAAACAGAGAACCAGAATGCTGATACTGCCAGAATTCAGCTAGGTTAGACCCATCAGTCTGCATGTGCCAGGTGCAGATTGCTGCTGGCAGCTCATGGCTCTTCCCCCACAGACACACATGTGTGACCATTTTTCCTGCTATTTACTAGTAAACAACCTGTTTACAGAATTTGGGCTACTTTTTTTTTTTTTTTTTTTTTTTTTTTTTTTTTTTTTTTTTTTTTTTTTTAATGAGGACTAATTACCAAATTGGTGTTTCACAATTCCTGTGATGAGAGAGAGACCTGGCCATCATCAAGGAGCCTGGTTAGCAGGGAAGGCATTCCGGGATTGGATTGCTCATGTGTTATGGTTGAATGAATAAATATATCCCCTCTTATTTTCAAATCTGGCATTTGTGGATTGATTCCTGAAGTAGCTGCTTAGTCAGGTGAAGCAGCTCATGGGACTCATGGTTAAACCACAAAACACTTTTTTCCTGCCTAACTATTTTAGCTGACGGAGAAACACAGTTTCATAATATGTTTTTTTAACCAAAGGTGTCCTCAAGTCTCACAAAGACAGCGCAAGAGTTTTAGGAGTCCTCATGCCTCCAGAATAAAAGATGTGCTTTGGTGCTCACCTTTTTGCACAAAATCTGATTTTTAGAATGGGATTATTTTAGAAATAGCTTTTTGTGGGCATAGGAAGAGGTTGAAACTTCACAAAATGTCTCAGTATTGGTCACAAGAGGAGTCTTTCTCATGGCCCTTTGGGCTACAATGGGTTTAAACAAATATTTACACCATGCCCACACCTGCAGCAATCTAAGCAGCAGGGATGCACAAGAAGCCCAGTCCAGCCTAGAAATCAGCCTTTTTCTGAGCAGCACTGCAAATCTCTGCTCGGGTACAGACACAGACCTACCCCAGGAACTCCAGCCTGGAAACCCATTTGGGCCTGAAATCAGTGAAGACAGCATACAAGGTAGACAGACCTGGATTTTAACAATGAGAAAGAGAAAGGAGGTGCTGGGGTGAGAAGAAGACCCCGAGGGCTGGCTGCCCACCCAGGGCACAGCAGGGCTCACCCCAGAGCTCTGTCGGAGCAGAGGAGCCTCTCTCCATTCCATAGAGAGCGCCAGCCCAGGAGGGAACGTGTTCTGGACACTGTGCACTGCCCCTGTCCCTCGTGGGATATCTGCCACCACCTGGAAAACAGCTTTCCTGGGATAGCAGAGGGCTACACACAGCCAGTCTCCTCTGTCAGCAAAAAGGGCAGGCGGGGGCAAAGGGAAAAAATGCACTTGAGGGTTTGAGTACAAGAGAGATGGTCTGCAGCCAAGAGTACAGTCTTCAGGGGAAAACAATGAAATGTCCTTTGAGGTTCTCTTTCTGCTCTAAAAAAACACAACAAATCCTCAAAGCCAAAGAAAATCAGATTTTTTTGCTTTGTCTGGAAACAACGGCTGCTTATTACGAAGGTCTGATCCAGGGACCCCGGCTGACCTCCAAGGACTTTGAGTCAGGTGCCAAGATGGCTTAAAAGCAGGGATTTTCTCTTCCTTGCCCCGTGAGGCTGAGGTACAAGCAGTCACAGACCCACTCATGTCTCCTGAGGCAGCTGGTTGATCTGGAGCTGCTGCAGGAGAGGGAACCAGCATCCAGCAGACATTTCACCGGGGGCACAGATTCAGGAATTAGAAAGTAATCTCTGACTTGAACCAGAGCCACAGTCTAAAGAGACCTGCTTCCTCCACTTTACAGCAAAGTTTATTATTATGGTTTCCACTAAATCTCCTTCTCCCTGGCTGTTTCTTCACCTTCTCCCTGGCTATTTCTTCAATGTCAGTTTAGAATAACTAAGGATAAAGTTAAAACATCTTTTAACTCCTGTTTCCCCAGATTTTGGTATACACATTTACAAAACACTTGCCCCTATGTCTTTACTTCATCCTGTGTTTCCCATTGCCATCCTCTTTCAGAGAAAAAAAGGCTCCAAACTAGAAACCATTGGTACAAGCCTTAGAGTCAAAGCTGCAGATATAGCACAATTCTTATACTGATAGAAAGCATCTTCCACAAAAGACCCCAACACTCATTCCTGTCTGTGAGAGGCACTTGTGCTGTGCAAAGCAGAAAGCCACATGAAGTTTACACTTGAAAAGATAAACTAAACACCAAGATAATTAGCTCTTTGGGTTTTTTCTCCTTCCTCCTCTCTTAAGTGGCTCAGCATGTAACACCAAGATGCCTGAACCATGGTTTGCTTTCCTTGTGCCACCAAAACCTTCCAGGATTTAAATGTATTCTTTGAACTACCTGCATTCCTGGTAAAAATGGAAAATATAAATTTGGCTTAGAGAGAGAAAGCACCATCTTCGTCATCTGCCTCTCTGCATTCTAAATCTCAGGAAGTCAAAATTTTTCCAAAGGATTCCCTGAAGTGACCCACCACCCATCCCTACCTGCAGAGTGACAAACAAGGGGAAACCACTTCATTTTGGTGAAATCAGGGGATCTGCATGCCTGGACCTTTACCTTGCTTTACACACAGACAGCAATAAAGAAAAGCTATTTTGGCCTTGTTCTGGTTTTTTTTTCATTAAAACAAACCAAAGCTATCTACAGGATGGAAGAGGGGACAGGCTGTTCTAAAATAATAAATCAAAGCCACACAAAGACCCATCAGCTTAAGCCAGATACTGCCCTCTAGATGTTAACCAACTCCAGCTGTGTCATAACACAGGACAGCTCAAAAATGGATATGTTTTCAGATGATCTGGCCTCTGACTAGAGGAAATGAAAGAAATGCACCAGAGCCATATTCATGGAATATTTTTAGGATGGAGTCCCAAGACATTTGGCTGTTTCATAAGGGTGATTTGCATTGTGTTAGCACATTTCATCCCCTGAAGTCACCATCACAAAAAGAGCTTGTCACTCCCCCAGATGCTGGAATCCAGCTTTGGTGCTGTACTACACTGATTGCCACCTCCCTGAGGAATGAGAAAGGCATTAGAAAAGGAAACTAGAGGGTGAAAGAATTAAAAAAAAAAAAAAAAAGAAAAAAACAACACAGCTGTGACCACCTTGAGTTGCCAGGTCATTTGGGAATAGGAGTGCTACAGACTAGGGTGCATGTGAGCAGGCTGAATGAAGCAATGAAATAAATTACAGAATTGAAAAGATCAAATGAAAAGCAACTACTCTGGAGTTTGTGGAGGAAGAGATGAAAATAAATTCTTTCCCACAACAAAGGGCTTGGGAAGAGCTGCAAGAAGCAAAGGTATTAGAACATATCCTTTATGTAAATATTGGAAAGATTAAGGGGGTTATTTTCTTTTAAAATTAGTGGTATTTAACAGTTTCCTATTTAGTTCTGCACTTCAGTTCTGTTTCTTCAGCTTATACAAAACCCCTTGTAAACCCTCCAAAATACCTGTCTGTGTGGCTGAGCTGGGCTGCAGCACCTCCAGGAAAAACAAAGGAAGAGATGTCAGCACAGCTGTGGGATGGTTCCTGCCTCACAGCTGGGCAGAGGGTGTGGGTTAGATGCCTGTGCTCCAGCCATTGCCAAAACTGAGGGAGAGGTGCAGCCTCAGGAAACAAGCAGTAATCAGGCGTGGGTTGCCTGGGGCATGGAGCTCAGAGTCAAACTGATGTGTGTGCATCTTCCTCAGCCACTGCCCCGGCCACCAAGAACCTCCTCGTGGTCCCCAGTGCAGGAAGCCTTCTTCTTTTTCAGGGTGGTCAATAAACTGTGGGTCCTGCTTCATTTCTCTCCTTAAACCTCTCAATTCTGTATTATTTAGCAGCTGCTGCTCTGAGGTGAGTATTTGCAGGCAGAATAATAAAACTTTGAGCCAGCCTAAGCATCTTGTAGGTGAGCCTTGGTTTCCAGTACTGGCACACCAGGAACACCACAGGTGTGTGTGGACACACACAGAACTGGCAAGGAATGAAAACACTGAACTCATGGTAGATCCCAAACTACAAATTCAAAGTAATTTTAGAGCCCTCCCTGAAGGCTGGAGGAACATACAGAGCTTTAGATGCTTTATGCTTACAAACCAGTACAAACAAAGGAGAAAATGCACTCAAAACGAAAGGGACAGAAGTCAGACTTGATAAATAAAATGCCAGTTGAGCAATACACAGGATCACTTTTTCATCTTCTACTTTCATTCTTAGGAGTTTCTTGCAAGAGAAACAAATGAAAATATTTTTAGGTAGAAAGTCTAACTTTCCAGTTTAAATAAAAGTCATACTAATATGTGTAGAAAACTAACTTGAGCTATTTAAAGTACTTGCACCCCAAAACTAAGTAATTGTGTTCACAACCTTTTCTAATGAAAAGGTTAATTTCACTTTATAAATAAGGAACATCCTTCTTTCTTTTTTTCATTTGTGTTTCTAATCAGGCCAACATTCTTTTGTTTTTACCAAAAATATGGTCTTTGAAGGAGGAAGGATTAATATAGACTAGCAAAAACACTCACAGTGTTTAGTGGGTTGCAATTGTTTCAAACATTACTTTGAAAGTTTTTGAGGATCTGCTGACACCAGACTGCATAAAACTGACATTTCTGCCCTCTGTTACTGTCATTCAACAATCCCCACAGTGCACTTCATGCATTTTTACCACAGTGTTTATCCTGCTTGTCTTCTTTTGGAAATGGCTGGATGAAACAACCCAAGAAGACTTTGGGGTTTTTTTCACCAAGATATTGGCATTTGCAGTACTCTCTCTTTCAGGTAAAACAAAAACATCAAAGTGTTTAAAAAGTGTTCTGTTTTGGCAATGAACAGGCTGCCTGGGATAAGCAAAAGCATAAAAAGGACAAGGGAAAGACAAAAAAGCAGGCAAGAGGTTTCCTGTTCTTGAGCACGTGGCAGATAGAGATCTGCACGTACACACATCCATACCTCATTTACAACCCTCAGAACACACCTCCAGTTCAACCCTGAACTCTCAGAAGCAAAGACACTCAGAGAAATGTGATCAAGCAGGCAAAGGAGGGGAGACCTCTGTGAGTGGTGGGATGTAAAGTGAGTCACGTAACTTGGAGATGATATTAGGCTGGAATAAACATAAAAAAGTGCATGTCTGGGGCTCTGACTGCCTAGGAGAGGATGAATGACACTTGTTCAATATTGTGAGCAACACACAATATTGGCTGCATCAGGTGGAGTATGAGTCCTGGGCAAATGGGCATCATCTAGTGCTGGGTTTTCTGGTTATCCTGGACGTCAATCCTGGCTGTATTTCAGTAAAGGGAACCTCTAAGCTGATGAATATTTTTCTAGAAAACAGCCCTACCATGTTTATTGACATGGTGTGTCACATAGCTGATGAACATGGAAGGGCACAGTCCAAATCCTGACCTCACTGATGAAAATCTGGGGTAAACTAACGAGGGAATGCCGTAGAGTGCAACTGAAAATTACGTATTTTTTTCCTAGGGCTTGAAAAAACAAGAGAGTTCCATCCAGTGAGTCAGTCTCCCCCAACTGTTATTACTCCTGCTTAAAAACAACCCCTCTGACATTTTGGTCAACATCTACGTGAGCTGAACTTTCAAAGGGAGGGAGAGAACTGGGAATTTAAAACTTTCCTGTTGATAATATAGGAACGAAGCAGAGATCCCCACATGCTGCTTTGGTAAGTTTGTTTCTTACAGACTGAAGTTTAAACTTCAAAGGACCGTAAAAAAAGGCATAGCCCCTATTTAGCTGCCAACCCATCCCAAGAATAAATCAGAGAAGGTCAGTGCTTCTTGCTCTCAGTCAGGATACAGCTGGTTTTGCTCTCAAAAAATTCCTCCCAACTTCCCAACAACTTGCCCAGCACTTGGCTGAATCTCCTCTGGCACAAAACCTGTTTTCAGGACAGGTCACCTCATCTTCAGTCAGCAACACTGGTGAGGGAAGAGGAATGAGAAATGCCCACACCTCCCACTGATGCTGAGAAGAGCAGAGAAAAGGCTGCAAAGGATCTGGCCATGTCTCTGCCACCTTCTTCCAGTTCAAGCTGTTTTCTTTGAACCCCCATTCCCCACCAGCTCCCTGCAGTTGTTGCTCCCTCCTCTTTTCTTAGATTATGGCGCTTTTTTTAAAGTTTTCTGCCTTCAGCTCAAGTTCAGTAAACACACCCAAGCCCCCACAATGACAAACACGGCTATTGGGTGAACATCCAGCCAATTTTCTCAGGGCCTTGTTACTGAAGTTAGACTCTTCTGGAGGACCGCTTTTTGCAGGGATTGTAACTAGTCAGGTGTGTGTTTAGCTGACTAGAGTCAGGTGTATTGGGATTTAAATGCCTTTCCTAAATGCTGCTGTTTAGGAAATGCCATTAAAATTCAAAAGCATAGGCCATATCTTAATATAAATTAATTTTTTTTATCCACATCTCCTTAGGGAAAAAGAATGATCTTTGCTTTTGTGAAACTCAACAAATTACAGGGGTGATCCTGCCCTGAGGTACAGATCTGCTGATCCTCATGAAACCAAGGTCTGACTCAGACAGAATTTGGCTTGCAGACAAATGTAGTCAAGCAAAGATAAGAACTTCCTGCATTTATACACAGTGCATCATTTTATCATCTCTCTTCCCACCCTACATGTTTCATAGAGGAATCACGTGCCAGTTCAGTTCCTATCTTTTTAATGTCTTCCCAAATTCACTATCACAGACTATTGTGTATTTTGTATTTCCCTTCTGCTGTGCCTTGGATGCACAGCAGGTCAGGAGATGCTCCTTCAAGACCCTCACTGCCTGAGCCAGGAGATGGGTAAAAGCAGGTTTCACATGCCAGGCTGCAAAGTGACAAGCAGCCTGGTTTGCCACAGCCATCTGGGACTGTCTGATGCTCAGATTTCTCTAATTCCTGCTGTAATGTGATCATCTCAGGAAGGACGTGTCTCCTCAGAGTCACCTTGTTAATCCCAGCTGCAGAGGACAGAGACCAGCAATGGAGCAGGCAAGGAGGGAAAACTTCAGGGCTTTGGGATGGCTCAGACATGGCAATGCCAGCACTGGCTTCACCCAACTCTAGTGAGTGGTGCAATCTGCAGCCTGGTGATATGGCCAGTGTTTAACTTCTTTCCAGTTATAAAAACAAATGTATATAAATCTTGTGGCTTTCATCCATGGGTTGATCTGTGGGTAATTTAAGGGATTTAAATAGACAGAAGGGAATGCAAATCTGCTGACTTCTGTGTTGTGTGGATGATTAACTCTGAATCACAGATGTTATCAGGAGGGGCAGGCTATGAAACACAAGTAGCACTTTACTTTATTATTATTGGAAGTGGTGTTCCTTGTATTGCTTCCAGATCTAGGGGATGGAGGGGTCAGAACTGATGCACATACAAGAACAAGAATGCATTCACAGCCTTAAACTGTGAGCTCCACTTTGAAATACTAATTATGCCTTCCTGAGCATTTGTCAATCCGAGAAGCAAGAGGAAAAGCTCATTTGGAACTAATCTGAAAAAGAAACAATTTAGGAAATATCTCCAAACTGGGCAAGACTGCAACAAGCACATTCTAGCCTTGTCTTGTTATCTTTTTTTTTCTCCAGACCTTATCAACACTAAGGAATTTAATCACAAAAATGACAAGTAGCTGAAAGTATGAATCAGACTGGCATTGAATAATAAGCCATAGGAAAAAAAATCTCCATAGGAAAAAAATCTACCTACACAAGCTTGGCAAATACAAATATAATGAGTCCCCCAGAGTCTGAGTGCAGACTTGGACTGTGTAAGTTTCCCTGCACTGAGATCTCCACCTTTGCATGGGTTGCAGCCTCCTGGAGGCTTTGCACCACCCAAGGTCAAAAGAGTCAAGACTTTTTTAAAAAGTTTATACACAAGCTCATTTTGGGCTCTTGAATTTTCAGGTAATTTAGATTGTTCACTGGTGAACATGATAACAAGCCCCTACACAGGTCTTCAGCTCATGAAATAGAGGAGTTGAGCAATGAACCTGTGCCCATCCTTGCACAAACACCACAGAAGAAGAAAGGCTGTACACATGACTGAGCACTCACATGGGCATCTACCCTTCTGTTTGCTGTTGACAAGAAATTTGGCCCTCCCCTCCTAATCTTCTTTATAAACTCTTATGAGTATTCAACTCCACCAAGGCACCAAAGAGCACCAATATGGTGAGCCTCACTGTACACCTCCAGGCACATTTCCCTGAATTCTCCCTCTCAAACCACAGCAGAGAGAACCCTTCCCTCTGAGCCTCAGCAGACCATGTATAAAGGTATTTCCCTGTTCTCATGAAAAGTAAGGAATGCTTAATCTAACTGCCACTGCTTTCAGGCTGCCTCAACAACATGACTTATTACACTATACTTCAGATATGTGCTTTGAGGAGATATAATTCTTATCTTTAGATGTGCTGATAACACAAAGAAGCCTGGCTGACTTACTGAACAGCCCTGTGCCTTTGATAATAGTATTTGCCTTTGCTGCTTCTGTGATTAGAAAATTTGCACAGGCACAAAGCCTGGGTCATTAAATTGAAGGATTAAATTTCTGACTTAGATTACTGTATGAAGTGCCAATCTTTGTACTGTTCTCCAGCACCCAAAAGAAGGCACTTACAACCAAATAATGTTTTCCATCCTCCTCTCCTGGATTACCAGCCTCTCCTGCATCTTGTAACAAGCCTGATGTTCTCTATGGACCTTTGTACTTCAGGACAATAATTTTGAGGAAAGCCCTTAACTAAGTCTTACAGATAATTCTCAAACTTCTGTGAAACAGGAAAAAAAAAAACCCTCAACCCCTCCAAAAAACTGCCAAACTCCACAGCCAACACTGCCCCCCCTACAAACAAAATAACACAAACCAAATGAAACAAAAGGAAAGGAAATGTACAAACAGCTTGGAGAGATGAAGGTCATTGAAACCACTCCAACAAAGAGACAAAACCCATGCAGAATGGATCTGAGGGTAGGTAAAGGTTTTGCACACACTTTTTCTGCCCTGAAAGAGACCCTCAGCTGATCTGGACTGATTTTGGAGCACACTTCATTCCTAGGCATTAGAATTCCAGCCTGTGCTCTCCTGTTCACCTGCTAAAACACTCAGAGTTACTTGCCCTGCACTGGCCCTTTCCAGAAGCATCAATGCCCATCCTACTGCTCATCCTCACAGGAAAACTCCCAGGCATTAAACAGACAACTCTTATCTAGAGCTTAATCAGGCATTTCTGCTGAGCCTGCAATGTTCCCCAGCAGCCTGAAAACACAACCTGTTGGTCTCCAGCACGGCTTTGTGTTTGCCCATCAGTCAGTGAGAGACACAGACCCCCTGAGAGATGCAAACCAGTCCATCCCTCCCTGGGAGCGAGGCTGGCAGGCGTGGGGCTGCCTCTTTGTGGCACATGGCAGCATTTGGAGACACAGGAATTCTGTTTGGGTCAGCCATGTATTTGATGGAAGGAAAAAAACTGAAGGATTATTCTAAACTTGGGTTGAATCTGAGGGAGGGAAGGGAGGGAAGGGAGGGAAGGGAGGGAAGGGAGGGAAGGGAGGGAGGGAAGGAAGGAAGGAAGGAAGGAAGGAAGGAAGGAAGGAAGGAAGGAAGGAAGGAAGGA